>JACEEZ010008157.1:347500-349785 GCA_016584305.1 Chionoecetes opilio
GATTGGTGACTTATGACTGATTGGTGACTTATGACTGATTGGTGACTTATGACTGATTAGTGACTTATGACTGATTGGTGACTTATGACTGATTGGAGACTGATGACTGACTGGTGACTTATGACTGATTAGTGACTTATGACTGATTGGTGACTGATTGACTGGTGATTTATGACTGATTGGTGACTTATGACTGACTTAGTTGTAAAATAATCAACATCTGAGTGACTGAAAACTAAAAACCAACAACTCTTAATTTATAACTAACTTTGCGACTGACTGACTGACTGACTAGTGACTTAAGCTTGACTTACGAACCACAAACACGAAGACGCCTGACTGATGAGCCTTGACTGGTGATGACTTAAATGACCCCTTCTAACACCGCTAAGTCACTCGCCTCTGACCTAAGACTTACAGAAGGTCAGACAGGTCAGGAAGGGAAGGGAGGGGAAGGGAAGGGAAGGGAGGGGAGATGAAGGGAAGGGAGGGGGAGAGAAAGGGAAGGGAAGGAAGGCAGAGGAAGGGAAGGGAGGGAGGGGGGAGGGAACGGAGGGGAGAGAAGGGAAGGGAAGGGAGGGAGAGGAAGGGAAGGGAAGGGAGGGGAGGGGGAGGGAACGGGAGGGAGAGAAAAGGGAAGGGAAGGGAGGGGAGGGAAGGGAAGGGAGGGCAGAGGAAGGGAAGGGAGGGGAGGGGGAGGGAACGGAGGGCGAAGAAAGTGAAGGGAGGGAGGGGAGAGGAGGAAGGGAGGGCAGAGGAAGGGAAGGAGGAGAGAAAAGGTGAAGGGAAGAAAAGGAAAGGGAGGAAAAAAGGAAAGGGAGGAGGGAGTAACTACATTGTAAGTATCTCTCACCTCATATAAAGTTAAGTGAGAGAGAGAGGAGGAGAGAGAAGAGAGAGGAGAGTAGAGAAGAGAGAGAGAGAGAGAGGAGAGAGAGAGAGAGAGATGTGAGAGAGAGAGAAGAGGAGAGAGCGAGAGAGAGAGAGAGAGAAGAGAGAGAGGAGAGAGGACGAGAGAGAGAGATAGAGGAGAGAGGGGATACGAGAGAAGAGAACGAAGAGAGAGCACGAAGAGAGAGAAGGAGAGAAACAAGGGGAAAAGGAATGGAAAAATTAAAGAAACAGAATAAGGAAGACAAAAGGAAAACGAGAAAGAAGTAAAAAAAGAAAAAGAGAAAGAAGGATAAATAAGTGTGATCCACAAAGAGGGAAGCGGGAAGAATGGACAGGGACACTACAAGAACAAAGTGACACACACACACACACACACACACACACACACACAACACACACACACACACCAACAAACACATACACATCACATCACACACACACACACACACACATACACACACACACACACACACACAGTACACACACATACACACACATATAATTATTTCCTGTACGTGAGCTTTCCGTACACAAAACTCAACGAGACATAATTAATGGATAAACTTGCTTACATGACACACGCATATGATTATCGATAAATATGCTAATCCTCTCTCTCTCTCTCTCTCTCTCTTAGTACCCAACCTATGCTCCTATCTCCCCTTCTCTCTTTTTTCACCTGCTTTTTTCTCCCTTCCCTTTCCTTTCATCCTTCAATAAACTCTTTTTATCCTCTTGATCCCAAAAATACTTCGTGCTTTATACACTTTCCTCACATTTCTTCCATCACCCCACCTCCCTTCCCTCCCTCCCTCCTCCTCCTCCTCCCTCCACAGTATAATCGGCTTAAAAAGTTTTCTCTGTGAAGTCAACGACAGTGGGGTGGTGGTGGTGGTGGTGGTGGTGGAGGCAGCTGACCTGTTTTTACCAATCCTAATCCTTAATGCACCTGCTAATCACTCATCCTGCCTGCTCACTGTAATTCCTCTCCTCTTTTTCCAGACTTGGGTACAGGTACAAGTACAAGTACTTAGGTACAAAATTTGGAGTACTTGTATTTGTACATGGACTTGACATCTTTTTAAATCGAAGTACTTGTACTTGCTCGAAATGTACTTGAAAAATCAAGTACTTTCAAGTATTTTTCAAGTCCATGTAAGCAAACTCCTTCTATTGCCACTCCCTGTCTTGTGCCCCCCACGCCACACGCCACCACAGGATAACATTAGCATTGCTGCGCATTTTCTGCTGTCTGCAATTGGCCAATCAACATACATCTGCATGAAAATATAATTTCATTAGGATTATTAAGTATCCTGAATTTCTTATTATGATTTGACTTTACGGCTTGGCGTGCCGGGCCGCGGTGCGGAATGTACAAAAAAAATAAT
>JACEEZ010008158.1:0-14152 GCA_016584305.1 Chionoecetes opilio
CCACCCCCCCGGTCCCCCAAACCCTCGCCGCCAGCTGGGGACCAAAGGTATAAAGAGAAAGAACCCCCTTCGGTTAAAGAAAATATGTTTTGAAGAAAAAAAAAAAAAAAATTTATTATATATAACTATTACTGTAAGAGGGGAGGGGGGGAAGGAAATGATGGGAGTTGTGGTAATAAGCGGCTCAGGCAAAAGAGGGAAAAAATTTCAAAAGGGGGGAAAAGGGGGAATTAAGGGAAAATGTATATTTTAAAAAAAGAGAATTTAGAGACTAGATAGAGCCGAGACAGCCAGAAATGACGAAGAAGAGAGGAGATTGAAATATATAGAAAAGCTTTAGTTATTTTGGGAATATTAGAAAAAACTATCAAATTTGGTTTGTCCAAATTTTTCCCCAAAAGATTATTTCGTTTTTCGCTTTTCATACAAATTATCTGAAATTTTTCCCTTTTCCTTTCCCTTCCCCTCGAATCTTTTATCATTTATTTTCGTCATTATTTTTTTTTCTTTGCACTGTTGAGTCATACCCCCGACCTTCCCCCTTTAGTAAAAATATATATGTGTGGTGTTGGTGTGTGTGTGTGTTTGTGTGTGGTTTTGTGTTATTCACCCATGGTCTTGCCACACGAGTGGACTCGCGAGCCTTTTTCATTTTTCTCTTGATCGTGGTTTCAATCCTTTAACCCCACCCTCCCGCCTCTGTCTCTAAACTCCATCCTCCCCCTTTTGGGTATGTTGTCAACCCATTTTAATCCAACCCCCTTTTTATCCCCCGGCCCCTTTCCCTGTTTCTGATCACCCCCTTTGGGTAAGATCAACAACGATAAACCCATCGGTGGTGTTTTTCCTTCGCAGTAATATGGCAGTGATCCTGTCCAGTTTTCGCGAGGGTTTAGGGCGGGCTGTCGCTCCCGCCACCCGGACCTGCGTGTGCCCAGCGGGGGGCTGTTCAGGCCTTTCGGACATGGAGCGCCGGGGAGGCCTGGGGTTTGGCTGGGGCCCTACAGCCCCCCCTGGTGAATGGTACGACCCCTTGCCCGCCCCCCGCCACAGTGGCTGGTGGAGTCACGTCCCCTTTGCTGGGGCCTTCTTAAAAGGTTTGCTCAGGCGGGGGACATGTTGCTCCCTGGGGGCCCCACCTGGAGGGTGTACCGCCGGCACTGGGCCTACTGCCGCACCCCCTCGCGGCCGGGCCCCGGGGGCTGTTCTCGCCGGTTTGAGGCCCCGCGTGGCCCCTGAGGCAGGGAGTCTCAGAGCCAGAGACGGTTGTTCTAATCTCAGAGACGGGTCGTCCCCTTCGAGCTGCTCAAGAGAGGCGAAGCAACTGCAGCTTCAGTCCGGCCAAGGTGGTGGGGGATCGGACCACACCTGTCCCACCGTAGACCGCTGCGGGGCGCCCCCGGGGGTGCTCAGCGGGAGCCCTCGTAAATTTCTTTTTGTCCAAGTTGAACCACTGAACGGCGCAGAGATTCCTCTCTCTGCCGTTTTGACCCTCACACCCGGATCTCCCCAAACCCCCTGAGGGCCAGTCCCACCCGTCCCCTCACCTCCACAGACAAACGGGGAAATCTTGCCCGCTTGAGTCTTTTGCTTGCAGTCTCGGCTAAGATTTCATCCTTTTGGTTTTTTGCTCAGTTCAAAGGGTTAGCAGCTTGTGGAGCTGCACCCCCTGCCCGTCCCAACCCATCCGTCGAGGGCCAAGGCTCCATAATGTGTCCCACCCCTTCCGACCCTCCTCTTCCCCTCTCACCTTCACCCCCCCCCCTTCATTACCCTCTGCCCCGTTTGCCAATCCAAACGCGTTTCTGAAATCCCAGAATGGCTTTTTAAGCCTCCCTAGGAGTACCCCCCCCGGGCCCATAGAGAGTTTTACAGTGGAACTGATGTGTGATCACTTGTTGACACCTCGTAGATAACCCCGAAGGGGGAAAATGGGGGCATTGGGTCTCGGCTCCCCGCCTGGAGCCTGCAAGGAGCGTTCCGTGCAGGAAAGTGTGGCGGGGGGCTGACATGTACACAATGTAAAAGTGTTTAGTGACATATTCAAAGATTACAATATGCAGGAACAGGGGTGAGGGTCCCCGCGCACAAGGGTGAGAGTTTTGACCACCGGTGACCCGGGCTTTGACTTGCTGTAAGGCCCTTTGCCGATACCCCCGCTCCCCCGGGAAACCCTTTAAAAGTCCCCTCCCCTCCCTTCTCCCCACCCGTACGTCCCCCCCCTGCCCCTTCCCCCCACCTGTGCTGCCCCTCCCCGGGCCCCCCCCACCCTTGAGCCTTTCGAAAATCTCCCCCTAAAAAGCCAAAGCCCGCCCCAACCCCCCCCCACTCACTCCTTTTCCCGTCCCAAAAGCTCCAACCTGCAATATACGTTCCCATCGCAATTCCCCACCCGGCAATATCTTTCCAAGTCGCAGCCCCAACCTGGGTTTTTTCGTTTCCCGACGCAGCCTCCCCCCTAAAACCCCCCCTCCCGTCCCAATCCCCAACACGTGGTCCGACCCGGGCCCGTCCCCCCCCCCTATGTCGCTGCGTTTTTCCTCCCCCACACCCAAGGCTCCCCCCCCCCCAAATACCCCACCCCGTCCCCAGCCCCGTCCCCAGCCCCGCGCCAGGCAGGACCCCTGACCCCCCCAGCAGGCACGAGGGCGCAGCGCCCCCCAAACAGAACGAGTATTTTTAAATGTATGTATCATGATTTGATCTTTGATCATATCTAAAAAGTATTAAAAAAAAGTATTAAAAAAGGGCCCGGGGGTTGTGAATTTGTCGTTTTTTTTTTTTGTTTGTTTGCAGTAGTAGTGGAGTAAGGTAGTAGTAGTAGTAGTAGTAGTAGCAGTAGTAGTAGTGAAATAGCAGAGTAGTAGAGTAGTAGTAGTTAGTAACAGTATAGTGTAGGCAGTAGTAGTAGTAGTAGAGTAGTTTGGGGTAGTAGTAGTAGTAGTAGTATAGTAGTAGTAGTAGCGTAGTGGGAGCAGTAAATAGTAAGAGTAGTAGTAGTGTAGTTAGTTAGTAGTAAGAGTAGTCAAGAATAGTTTAAATCGTCGTCGTTTTCTTGGTCCAGTAAAACAAAACAGCAAAAAACTGCCCCCATAAGTACTCTTTAACTCGGGTTTGTTTGCCTTTTTTAATGCTCTTTTTTTATTATTATTTATTTGATTTTTTCGTTGTTTTCTTTTTTGGTTGGGGAGTGGTTTTTCCTCCTATTTTTAACCTCCCTTTTACCCCCTCTCCTCTTTTCCCTCCTCCTTTCCTCCTCCTCCCCCCTCCTCCTCCTCCTCCTTCTTTCACCTCCCCTCCTCTCCTTTCACCTCCCCCCCTCCTCCCCCCCTCCCCTTTCACCTCCTTCCTCCTCCCCCTCCTCCTCCTCCTCCCTCCCCTCCTCCTCCTCCTTCCTCCTCCTCCCCTCCTCTTCTTCCCTCATAAGCACTTCCCTTCCCCTTGTGAGCACCCGGAAAAAAACATACGAGAGAGAGAGAGAGGGAGAGAGAGGGGAAGACGAGAGAGAGAGAAAAAGAGGGGGAGAGAGAGAGGAGAAGAGGAAAAAAACAAGTAAAAAAAAAAAAGCGAAGGTTTGCAATGGGAGAGGGAGGAAGGGGAGAGGGGAAGGGAAAGGAAGGGAGGGAGAGAAGGGTTTTAAGATGAAAAAAGGACGAGAAATTTCCTGGGGAATAAAACCAGAAAAATGTGAGAGTTACTTTGTGAAACCAAGAGAGGGAAAAAAACAAATTATTTTTAACTTGAACTTTCTTTTCCTTTTTAAAGAGAATTTTGGAAGGAAATTATTATTTTTAAAACCCTTTTATATTGTTTAAAAAATGTTTTTTTGAATTTTTCCTTTCACTCATCAATGATTCTTTTTATTTGGCTGTAACAATTATTTTCCTTTTAACTTTTAAATTTCTTTCCTAAACCCCCCAAGAAAGTTTGCATTTAATCCCTTAATTTTCCCAAAAATTATTTTATTCTTTGTGCCTTTCATTCCTTCGTATGTTTTATCTTGTCGGCAAATATTCTTTTCACAGCTTGCCACCACTCATCTCGCGTGGGAAACTTTACCCCCCGTGTTTGTGGCATTTTTGTCCTTTAATAGTTTGTTTCTGTGGGGAAAATTTTTGACACGTTTTTAAAGGGGCGCGTCGGTGTTAAAAAGGGTTTTAAAATTAAATTTAAATTGTTTGGGGCACCCCTTTTTTATTTTTTTTTTCAGGTCTTTTTAAATTTTAGTTTTATCTGGATTTTTTTATAAGTGGACTCTGGGAAAAAAAATTTTATTGTTAGAAAAATAAGGAATTTAATCGGGGGGAAAAAAAAATTAAAGGTGAAAGGGAAAAGGGGGGGAAAAAAAGGGACTTTAAAAAAAATTTTTTCCTTCCCCCTTTCCCCCTAGGGTCTTTTGATTAATGAAGGGCCAAGATTGTGGAGAAGAGAGAGAAAAAAACAAGATAAACGAAGAACAGATTTTATCCCCCCCGGAAAAATCTGGTTTTTCTGTTTGGAGTGAGATAAACAGGAGGAGGAATAAAAAAGGAAAATAAAAAGGAAACCAAACAGCAAAGGCCGATGGTCCTTTCAAGATGTTTGCTTTAACTACACACACTAACTAGATAATAAGAGAGAAAGGATGGGAAAGTAAAAGGGGCTCCTCCCACCCACCATCCCTCCACCCGAAGGGGCCCGGAAAAAAAAAGTCTAACCATGCAATATAGAAAAGCGCAGGGAAATTTGGGGGGAAAGTTGAAAGCTGTAATCATGGTAAATACTAGTTTTGTGGGGTAGGTTAGTGCTTGATAGATGGCAGGTATGTGTGTTTGTAATGGTGTGAACAAAGTGTGGAGGTTCAAGGGGGTGGTGCGGCACCCTTTGCTGGGTTTTTGGGGGGCAGCAGCAATCAAGCCCCAGCTCCGTTCAATCCATGCGGATTGGTCCTTTCCATTAGGACGCCAACATTTTCAATGCCTCCTGCAGCAGGGCCCCCTGGTCCCTTTTAAATCCGATGGTGGTCACAACTGAGGACCCTAACTGAACCACAGCCCGCAAAGGTCGGAGTAGTTGGTAACCTTAACTGGGGCTTCTGTGTGTGTTTGAGGTCTAAGTAGTTTTGGTGTAGGCTCAGTGTGGAATTTCAGGGGGGGGGTGCGGCAGCCTTGCCTGGGCTTTTTCTTGGGAGGAGCAGGTCAATGGCCCCAGCTCCGTTTTTAATCCACTGCGGGAGTGCATTTCCCAATAGGACGCCCCGCATTCAATGCCCCCCGCAGCAGTGACCCCTGGTATAAAATCCCGATGGTGGTCACTAACTGACAGGGCCCTTATGAACCACAGCCCGTCAAAGGTCAAAAATTTTTGTATGACCCTTTTTCTCGGGGCTGTCTGGACGTGTGGGAGGGGTTTGTAGACGCGATCGCAATCATTTTTCGCAATTTAGAGTAAGTTTCAGAGGCCCACGAGATAAATTTATTATTCCGAGATAAAAAGTGACAACGGGGATTTTTATGAAAAATTTTTCGAGGCGATTTTTTTAAAAGATTCATTGATTTGAGTTTATAGTTGCGGCAGCCCATTCCATACTTTTAAAACAAGGGTTTTTGAAGAAATACTTTTCTTCGTTGTTACAAACCCTTTCCTGCTATTTTAAATCGTTGTTTCAGTTGAGCTTGACCGGTTAGCGTGAAAAAAATTTTTTTGGGACTACGTTTGTAAAACCATTGAAGATTTTTAAAAAACTTTGGAGGTCAACCCCTTATCCTTCGTTTTTTTAGTGAGAATAAGTAAGTTCTTTAGCCCATAAAAGTACGATTTATTTTGAATTAGGATCATTTTGGTTACTCTGCGCTGTATTTTTTCTAGTTTATCTATGTCCTTTTAATAAGGGGAAAAAACTGCACACGTTTCTAGATGGGGGCGAAAACAAGCGAGTTAAAAAGAGTGAGTATAAAATTTTTTAGATTTGAAACTGAAATTCGTCCAATAAAGCCAACCAATTTTTTTTGCAGTTTTACTCCCTATAATTTTGGGTTTTTCGGTTTTAGATTTTCGAATTATAAAGCCTAAAAACTTTTTTTTTATAACATGTTAGTGGAAATCGTTTATCACGTAACTTTTTTGGGTGTTAACCGAATGTAGTACATGAATTTGTCAAGGTTGAAATTCATTTTCCATGTTTTTTACCATTTGATAGCGTGTTTAAGGGGTTTTTATGAGTTTTTTGTGGAGGAGGAGGGGGAGGAGGAGGAGGGAAAAGGCGTCAAGAAATTAATGCATTTTGTTTGACGTACTTTTTTATATATTTTTCCCCCTTTTTTTGGAAGTTGCATCATTTTTTCGGATGTCGGAAGGGGAAATGTTTTTAATTTGCTTTGGGAAGTACTTCCCCAAACGCAAATAGTCCGCAAATTTCCCTATGTTTTAAAAAAAAAAATTTTACACCTAACTATTGGCTAGAGAAAAATACATGAAGAAAAATTTTAAGGTGATGTGTCTTACCAATGTCATTAAAAAAGAGCAATTATCTCTTGGATTTGAGATTTTTAATAGTAGGTAAAAAATACACCAAAACAATTTGCTCATTATTTATACTCCCAAAATTTTTTTTGCATGGTCACAGAAAGGGGTATTCAAGCCCCACTTTTTTCATCCTAGAAATTTCCCGAAAATCAGTTTTTGAGTTTTTTTAAGAAAATATGATTTTTTAATGAAAATCAAAGGTGTACACTTTTTTTTAGATACCTTTATAATGGTAAAACACCCAAGCTTAAAATTTTTTTTGTTGTTTCCCTATTTAATGTTTCCCCTTTGGACTAATAATTTCATTGGAAAAAAATACTTTTTAAAACCAAACCAACCCCCCAAACCCATATATAAGATCCAGGTATTTTCACATAATTTTAAAGATCTTCAGGGAGAGTTTGGGGAGTATTTAAAAACATTTGTATTTTTAAAAACGTTCTAAAAACATTTTTGATTTTGAATGTATTTTTTAAAATTTTCATTGGTTTTTAGTACTATTGAAATACAGATTTTAAATATTTAAGAGTATTAAAACATTGATTTAAATATTATAATAAAAAAAGATATACTTTTTTTAGTTTAATTTGGCCATAAAATCACCCAACTATCTGGCAAACCCCGATTTACAGGAACCAGGTTTTTTTTTCAAGGAAATTTCCTATTTTTAGGAAAAATTTTGGCCTGAGAAAGGGAAATTTCTAAAGAAACAAAATCAAAAAAATCTTAATAAATCCAGTTTTTTTTCGGACATTTCTAGAAAATGTAGTTAAGAAAAAAGCAGGGGAGCTGAAAATACACATTAATTTTCCTCTGACAAAAGTCCCAAAAAAAAAAAATTTTTGGTTTCTAAATTTTTTTTTCAATTCATTCTACGCATCTACAGCAGCAAGGATAAGGGGGGAATGGGGAGGAGGGAGGGAGCAAAGGGGCGCATGGGGGGTGGGTGGCGACGGGTGGGGGACCGCGAGACAGGGGGTAGAGTTCATTTTCCTGTCCGCGTCTATATACACCTTTTAGCGTGTCTGGGATTTTTCTCATCAGTCATTTATTTTTTTCGGTGCTTCCTGCAACCATTTCTATAGGTATTTATCTCCAAGAATTTATAGTCTAGATGATTTAAGAATTTCAAAAAGGAAAGCATATTTAAAATTGCAAAAGAAAAAAGAGTTTAAAATTTAGTTTCATAACTTTTTGGGCCTCGGAGATTTTAATTTAAAAAAGGAATACTTTCGAAACTTGTTACAAGGTGAATAAAGTGAAGAAGGAAGCATTGAATCAGAATTAATAAGAGAAATTCGTATTCCAATCAAATATCAGATAATCATAATCATATAAGATTAAGCCCCTTTGCCCTTACTATTCCTATGCAAGTTACTGGAACGCAGATCAATCTCCGTCTTTATGTGGTTCCTGGAATCCAAAAGTTTCTCCCCCCTTTAAATTTTGGCTACCGACATCCCCCCGAAGCACAGCTGACCCCTTTTGGGGGCTGACCGCAAGACCCCCCTCCATCCCACACTGTCCTGGTCCCCCCATTTTTGACTATGGATGTCAGATTTTTTCCCTCGCCTCTGCCTCCCCCCTCAACCCCTGGCCCCTGTTCCCCACCTAGGCCTCCGTCGGGCCCTTAGGTGCCTTTCGCTCTTCCCCGTTGAGAGTCTATGCTGAGTGGGGCCTCCCGCCCCTCTCTCGCCGTCGAGCCCCCCTATCATTTCGGTGCTTGCTCCCCTTTCACAATTTTCCCTATTCAGATTGCAGTCCCCCAATTTTTCCCTACATGATCACCTCCCCCTGTTTGCCACCGCCCTTCCTGTTCGCATGCGCACCCTTCTCCCCCCAATCCCCTTTCTACTTTAATTTCGTTTCACTTTCATTCCTTCCTTTCATGGTTTATACCTTCCCCCATATTGTTCTTTTTCCCCCACTCCCCTTTTCCAAGTCTACCATTCCTCCTTTTGTCCTCCCCTTCACTTTCTTGAACACCTTCCCTCTTTCCTCTAAAAACCCACGTCTACAGGGAGGTTTCTAAATCCACTCGGGTTTTGGGTTTTGCTGTCCTTCCCCTCTCTCACTTCAATACCAACTACCACAGAACCACTGTTCTTACAAGGGAATTGACGCCACCTCTTCCCCTTGAAACGCATACTTTTTTTACCCACCCTGTTTCCTTCACTATTTTATGATTCCGAAACCCCCTTTCTTTTTATACAATCTCTTCGCTCACTTCCCCCTCTTTCGGGAGACAAGACTGGTTATTCCGACTATCCATACCCCAAAAAAACAATTGCTTCGCGGGCCCCGAGTCACTGGGTATTTGGGCAACGAACGCGTTGTTCTTTGGGGGCGCTCGGCCTATGTCCCAATGCCCCCGTTTTTCAAACTTGCCAGCCCCCCGATACTACCCTTCCTTAAATCTTTTCCCTTTTACCTTGCAATCCCCCTTGGGCCACTTTCTCGCCAAAAAATTTGCCGATCAAAAACCCCCTATCCTCCCCGGTCAAATCCCTTTCCACTTTAAAAGACGTTGGGAGACAGATGCTTCGACGCACGCACAGGCCCCCCTACCAACCTCACCCCCACTCCTATCTCATGCCGCTCCTCCCCCAACCCTCTGCCCCCCCGTCAAGTTCCCCCACTGTCCAACATGTCCAATATCCCGCCCCCCTCTTTTCTACCCCTTTCCAGTTCCTTCCCCCATTTTTTCCTCCTTCCCGACCTCCTGTCTTGCGGCATTCTCCCGGAATCCCCCTTTTTCCCTGGGAAAATTTTTAAACCCCCTTTCCCCCAACAAATCCCCATCCTCTTGATTAACCATCCGCGGGAACATTCCCTTTTTTCCCCTTCCCCATCGTTTCACTTTTTTCTTTTAAAAAAATCCCCTTTTTTATCTTTTCCCCAGGCCATATACCTTGATGTCTGGCCATTCACCTTTTAGGGATTTAAATCAATCAATCAATCCTATGGAACTTTCTAAACTTTTTTTTTTATGAAGCGGCAATAACAAAGGATCCTCTATTTTTTTTATTCATTTTTTATTTTTTTTATGATTTAAATCTTTTATTTATTGGTTTTTTCCAGCCACCCCTCCCTGCTGCTTTTAGTGTGATTTTCAATTAATGGGAATTTTTTTTGTCCGTCACTGTTATTAAAACTTGAATAGTAAACTGCAGTACCCTGTGCCCAGGAAAATACAAGTGGGAGGGTCTTGTTGTCTGTGCTGTGATACTTTTTTAATTATGATTAGAGAAAATTTCGGGCCCAGAGTGATTTTTGGTATACTTTAAATTTCTTTTTATGCATTTTTGTGGAAATAAAAAATCTATATCTATCAATTATATCTATCTATCATCTATAGGGGGGAACCCAAAAACTAGGGAAAAGAAGGGAAAAAAATCTTCATGGGGAAAATTTATTTGTGCTTTTTTTGACAAATTGGAAAACTTTAGTGATGAGTTATGATTACGGGATGATTATGGTGATTAGTGGTGTTTACATGTTTAGTGGGGGGGATGGGGTTTAAGCGGCCTGTAGCCAAGGATTGAAAGGCGTGGAAAAAGTCATGAGCGTTGTTGTGGTTTCCCTTTAGTGAAAGGTAGGGTGTGTTTTGTGCTTTTTTGTTCGACTGTCATTTAAAAGGGTTATTTGCATAAATTTCCCTGATGAACTTTTTTGTTCCATCGGTATTTTACTGTGAACCCCCCGTGGTGGTGTGTGTGTGTTGTTGTGGTGTGTGTGTGTGTGTGTTGTGTGGTGTGGGTGTGTGTGTGTGTGTTGTGTGTGTGTTGTGTGTGTGTGTGGGTTTGTGTGGGGGTGTGTGTTGTGTGTGTGGTGGTGTGGGTTTTTATCTATTTGTATTCATTAGTATTTTTCCCGGCCCTGAGCTAACTGTATGGCCCGTCTTTTTATCTTTCATCTTTAGTGCTTGTTTTGGGGCCGAAGCCATCCCCTGGGGGAGGGGGTCACAAAACCCCCGGTAACACCGGTACCCTTTCACTGCTGGGGGGGAAGGGGCTTGGGTTTAAAGAGACCCCCCATCTTTTTCCCCCTCCCCCCGGGGATCGAACCCCTGGTTCGATCGGGTTCGCCCGGGCGTGTGTGTTTGGCTTTGGGGGGTTGTGTGTTGGGTTTTGTGTGTGGGTGTGTGTTTTGGGGGTGTGTGGTGTTGTGGGTGGTGTGTGTGTGTGGGTGTCATTGATTTCCTCTAAAAAAGAAAATAAATTTTTTTCCTTTTAGCCCCAGGGGGAAAAAAAAAAAAATATTACGGGGCATTTTAAAAGTTTCCACGAAATTTGTCGCAAAAAAAATTAAAAAACCATCTATTTCAGGACCAATTTTTTTTTTTTAATTTGTTAATTCAAAGAAGCCTTTTTTATTAGCTGAGAAAAAAAAAGGGAGGTTGTTCATGCCTAAATAAAAAAAAAAAAAAAAGTAAATAACATGAAACTACTGTTATTTTAGGCATTGTAAACTGACAGGAATTTTAAAATAAGTTTTCTTTTTTACATCATGGCGGAAATGTGTAAAATAAGGTAAAAGAAAATGATTAAACCGGTTTTTAATTATAAATTTTACATATCATTTACATATTTTTTTATTAATTTTTTTTTTTACCAATTTTTTTTTTTCAGCTTAATATGAAAAGAGAACCATTTATTTTTTTTGATTTTAAAGTTCGACTATTATCCTACGTTTTTCTTCTCTTGTTTTTTGCGTTCCTTTTTTTCTAGTAGAAACACCCAATAAGAAAATAGTAGTAGTAGTAGTAGTAGTAGTAGTGTAGTAATATAGTATGGGAAGTAGTAGTAGTGTAATGTAGTTGGTGTGTGGGGTTTGTGTGTGGTGGTGGTGTGTGGTGTGTGTTGTGTGTGTGTGGTGTGGTGTGTGTTGTGTGTGTGTGGTGTGTTGAAAAGACCAAAATTATTAGGATATTACCAGAAAGGATCATGTTTAGTTTTTCTAGCCATGAAAAATTTTCCCGCGATGGCTCCTTTAACAACTACAAAGGCAAACTCAGGTTTTTCTTTATTTTCTTTTCCCAAATGTATGATATTGAAGAGGAAATTTTAAAAGGGGGTTTAAAGAGAGAGAAGGAAGAGGAGGGAGGAGAGAAAGGGGGGGGGGGAAAAAAGAGGAAAGAGAGGGGAGGGGGAGGAAGGGGGAGAGGAGGAGAGCGAGAGGGGAGAGAGAGGGGAGAGAGAAAGAAGAGAGGAAAGGAAGGGGAGAGGAGAGAGGAGAGAGAGGAGAAGAAGAGAGGAGAGGAGAGAGAGAGGAAGAAGGGGAAGAGAGAGAGAGAGGGAAAAAAAAAGAGAGAGGGGGGGGGAGAAAGGGGGGGTTGAAAGGAAAACGTAAAAAGAGACCAGAAACGAGATCAAGGGGCCCACAAACCAAGAATTTTTTAAAATAAGAGGGGGGTTTTTTTCCCCGGTGTGAAGGTACGAGGAGAAAAAGGGGAGGAGGATAATGTGGGAGGGAAAAGGAAAAGAAGTGAGAGAAAACGGAAAAGGAGGGTCGGAAAAATAGAAAAAGAGGGGAAAAGAAAAGAAAAAGGAAAAGGGGGAAAAAGAAAAGGGGGGGGGGGAAAAAGGGGCCTATCGGAAAAATTTTGTCTGGAAGTTCTTTTTTTTTAAATACAAAAAGTTTTGGTTTTTTTAATGTTTATAGTTTGGGTTTTGGGTTTTTTGGGCCGGTTTACCGTTTTATTTTTCGGGCCCAAAAGGCCCGGGGCCCCCCAAAAATTTTTAAAGAGTCTTAGGGGGAAGAAGGGAGGGGGTTAAAAAAACCCCCGGCTAACACCCGGTATCCATTCCCGTGGGAGACGGGGCTGGGTTTTAAGAAGACCGCCCGTTGTCTTTGCTCCGTCCGGGATCGAACCCCGGGGCTTCCGGTTGTGAGCCCAGCGTGCTAACCCTTTCACTACGGGTTCCCCTAAGTGTGGAGTGTGTGTGTTTGGTGTGTGGGGGTGTTGTGTGTTTATGTTTGTGTGTGTGTGTGTGTTCATTCACCCATGGTTTGTCCACGGAGGGCTCGCGATCGCCGTTTCACCCCCTCAGTGCGAGCTTTGAGCTCATTTTTACCGGCCCCTCGGGTGGCAAGGTGGGAGAGAGTGAGCCCCCCAAGTGCGGTCCCTGGATTCGGGGGAGCGGTTCGAGTCCGCCTAGTTTGAGCGACGTGGGGCGTTTGTATAGCAATAACCCTTTTAGTTTGGGACTTGAAAGTGTTGATAGGATGAAAACTATCTTATTTTATCTTATTACCGACTTTGGGGAATACTGGGGGGCCTCACACACCACACACCCCCCTCCCATTTTTGGGAAGTACCCCCGAATTTCACAGTGGAAATTCCCGAGAATGAGCGGGGTCGGGGTCGAACGCCGGACCACAGAATGGGGCCCAACGCCCCAACAACAGCCACACGGACGGTGTGTTGGTGTGGTGTGTGTGGTGTGTGTGTTTAGTTATACATGTATCTGATACTGTTTTTTTATATTTTTTTATTCATTATTATTATATATTTATTAACGAAAAAAAAAATTTTAATCATTGTCTTACAGAATTGTTTTTCCATTTTTTCATTTTTGCCAAGTGCGTCCAGGTCTTATTATTATCTTAACTCAACATTTAGAGCAATAATGAAAGATCTTCCGGTGTTGACTTTACCCTCATCACCACACTCGTCATTAAAAGTGTTTTTTTTTGCCGCACATAATCAAGGGAAGTAAATTAACTGGAAAACACAAAGAAAAATAATTACAAGGACGTTTAAAAAAAAAACACTTTATCAACACGTGCGAGGATGGCGTGCGCGGCGCCCCTGATGGGGGGGAGGGGGCGTGATGGGGGGCTGTGAAAGGGGGGCGTGTGATAGGGGGGGGGGGGCTGTATGGGGGGGGGGCGTGAGGGGGGTAGCGGCCAGCCCCAACCCCTGCCCTGCCCCGCAACCCCGCCTCTGCGGATATTTGGGAAGGCACGCGGAAAAACCCTTAGAGTCTAGATTAGAGTGGTTGGGCGCCTTTTGGTTGTGTGGTTTGGTGTTTTTGTGTGTGGTGTGTGTGTGTGGTGTGGTGTGTGTGTGTGTGTGTGTGGTGGGGGTAGGGTTTTTCTGTGTGGTGGGGTTTTGTGCGGGGGGGTGGGTGGTGTGTGTGTGATGTGTGTGTGTGGTGTGTGGGTGTGTGTGGGGGTGGTGTCCTTGGGTTGTCCCTTTTTTGCAGAAAAAAAAAAAATGATAAATACATTTTTATTAAGAATGTTTCAGTTATTTTATTTAATTGTAAAACTGTATGCCCGAAGAAGACAGGAAATTTTGGTAATGAAGATCATTAGGCTAAAGTGCAGAAGAAGTGACAGCGCTAGAGAATCTGGTGGGTTGTTTTCCGAAAGTTACCTTTATTGGAATCTTTGTCTTCCTCACTTTTTTTTTCCCTTTTCTCACTTTTTTTGTTTCCTCGGCGGAGGGAGTGGTGGGTGGGGAGGAGCCTCAACTGTGCAATTTTTTATATCTTACTATAATTACCGAATGTACGTCTGTCCCTCCTTACAGTAAGGCTCCGCCAATTTAAAAATTAAAAAAAAATTTTTCAACAAAAGGTTTCAAAAAAGGGAAAAAAGAGGGGGGGGAAAAAAAAAAGGTTTTTTTTTATCCAACCCC
>JACEEZ010008159.1:0-72500 GCA_016584305.1 Chionoecetes opilio
GAAAACACCCAGCCCCCCACACGCACACACGCATGCACGCGCACACGCACACACACACATGCATGCACACACACACACACACGCACACACACACCACACACACACAACACACACAAACACACACACACAAACACACACACACACACACACACCCACACGCACACAACGCACACAAACGGTAAGTACATGTTCTACGGAATTAGTGAAATACGTCAAGACAATATCGCAGAGTTTTTTTCTTGTAATCTTGCCCTCTGAAAATTGTTTGTAACGCCCCCCCCCTTCAAAATGATCAATTGACATGGAACCAAGACGCTTACCACCTAAGAATCATTTGCGATTCTTGAGCCTACTTCATCAAAATTGAATTTACTTTTTTTCGGCTATCCAAAACAATGCCTTTGGTAATAAGTGTCTTCGCAGAATCATGGGGTATCGCTGGGATGATTACGTGTCAAATCAGCGATTGCACCCGCGAGACTGAATCAAGGCCTATTACCTGCATAGTCCGTCAGCGCCGACTTCGGTTTATATGGGCATGTGGCACGCTACCCTGAAACCGATCTTTTAATTTCCCCATGGGGTTTATCTGTACGAGAAAATCCGGCGTGGAGGAGCCAAGCGGGCGCCCACAAGGCTCGTGGGCGGGGACAAGTTGATTTTTTCTTGTCGAGAGCTGCTTGGTATGGGAAGGAGCCTGCATGGGGACTCGCGCGTGGGACCCCGGGGGTGGCGTCGTAGGGTGGGCAAGGCGACACGCCCCCCCGGCGTATGCCCCCAATGATTGATTGATTGTAGCTCCGAAACTAACCACAGGATTTTCATGAAAATACCGTCATTATGATTCCCACACAAGTTACCTAAGGGTCATTGTGAAACATAGCCTAACCTAACCATAAACGAACGTAACCTAACCTGTTTGGGTAAAAAAATCGCGGGTAGGGCGGGTGTGGGTGGTTAATTGGGTATAGTGTAACCTCCTGAGCTGGTATAGTGACGTGTGTGGTCTTGATTTGTCAATGTGTTGAGCTGTATTCTTATATACATGAGTTATCATTATATAGGTAGTGGAGTGTAAAGTCTATAGATCTATAAGTTCTTGTGGGCCCTTCGTACCTAGGTATTGATGTTTGTAGCAGTAGTGTAATATTAGACAACAATGTGAGTGCAAACTCCAATCGTGTCGTTGCTGTTGTTGGTCACTGGTCAAAGTGCCCTCGGGGTAGTTCCGTGTGATTCCAAGGGCGCACACTTCGACGGCATGAGCACAACCAACCCTTGACAGCATACTGAGTTGCCGAGCGTGGAGTACTTAAGAATATCGACCCCGAAGCCACACACACACACACACACATACACACACCACACACACACACACACGTACACACACACGCACACACACACACACCGCACACACACCCTTACGCACGCACACACACATGCACACACACTCACAAACATGCATGCACACACACACACACACACACACACACACACACACACACACACACCACACACTAGGTGCTCCGTAGTGTAGAGGTAGCACGCTCGGCTCACAACCGACAAGTCCCGGGTTCGATCCCCGGGTGGAGCGGAGACATATGGGCTGTTTCCTTAAAACCCGAGCCCCTGTCCACCCAGCAGTGAATGGGTTCCGGATGTTAGCCGAGGGTTGTGACCCGCTCCCGGATGATGACTTAGGCCAACACTAAGGATGAATGATAAGAATTTTGATATAGTCCGGCAGATAAACGCCAAATATGTGCTTGACCTCTTCTTGGGGTATAAAGTTTTTTTTAATGTTGATTTGATGGTAAGGGCATATATATTCAGAAACTGCCGGATGACATCTTGTCATACATGAGCAATTTGTGTTAGGAGGCGAAATCCAAGATGGTCGCCATCGAATCTGGGAAATCTATTTTCCTCATATCTTCGTAACTATATGAGATAGAAACACGAATGATAGGTCCTTTTATATGTTTTCAGCATCAAAATTACAATGCAGCCATTATTATATCAATAAGACACCAAAAAACAAGATGGCCGCCATAAATGTTGTTTTTCATTGCAGAAAATTGACTTTCTCAACAGCCATTGCTACATGGCATGTAAAAGCTGGTTCAAGCATTGTAGTATAATTGTGTACATATTCGCGATGTGCTGCTGACGTGTGAGGGGTGTTGGTGTGCTCGGGTGCGGGGATTTCCCCAGACGTTGGATTTCCCCAGACGTGTTTGTGCGCTGCGCGGCGGCCGGCCACGGGCGGGGTGAAGGCAGTGCGCTAGGGAGCTTGGGAAGGTACGGAGGTGTGTGGTGTGAGCTGTGTGTCAGTCAATACAACAGCTGATTGTCTCAAGTATATAATCTTGATACTGATGTTTAGTACATATACATTAAGAAACTGACAGGCGACATCTTGTCACAATTGAGCAACTTTTGCTGGGAGAATAAATTCAAAATGACCACCACCGATTCTGGGGATATATAATTCGCCTCGTATCTTCGTTACTAGATGAGCTAGAAACGTGAATAAAAAGGTCATTTTATATGTTTTCAGGCATAAGGAATCCAATGACGCTGTGAGTTTTAGAATAAAACACAAACATCAAGATAGCCGCCATACAAATACATGTGTAGTTAAGTTTATATATGAATATTTTGTTTGTTTCTAGGTATTTGCATTGGTACTTGTGCGGTGCGGTGGTACTTCGTAAGTCATGACCACTGAGTGTTTTCTTCAAATGGAGGTTTGCGTGTGATGACAAGCCAGAAAAACTGATCGAGTCTGGACTGAGAAGAATTGAAACCATCATCAAGTGCAGCAAAATATATCTCGACGTAAACATCAAGTACTTGAGGACTCTGTGCAAGAGGATCGTGACTTTACTGTGAAATGCCATAAGAGCTGTGTATGTACATATACATCCAACACTCAGATACAGAGACATCTCAAAAGACTCGCTGTGGAGGAAGTACTGAGAGTATCATAGAGCAAACTCCAATTACAAGCAAGCATGATCTGATGAGCATATTGGAAGAACTTGCCAGCAGAAGTAAAACCACTAAACTATGGGTTGACATACTCATAAAGCCAGTATTCATCATGATGATGTTTATCAAAGCAGAGAGGGAAGGAGACTGGCCACTTCACCTTGAAGCCTTTACCCTGATGATGCCCTACTTCTACGCGGCTGGCCATGTGCACTACGCACGATATGGCCTCTTCTATCTCAGATCGATGGAAGCTCTCCCCCACCAAGGTCCTGGATCTGTTCATGAAAGGAGAGCATGGTGCTGAGATATATTCCTGGAATCTGGAATGGATCTGGAGCGACATGTACATAGAGACGTCTTTCATAAGGTACGGCCATGGGAAAGGAGGCATCATCGCATCACTTTGAAGCCTGAACACCTCAAAACATGGGCCTTAAGTCTTCACCTCTGCAGCAAATTGGAGTCCAACCTCAGCGAAATGGTCGGTGGTGATGGAGGTAATGTGGCAGATCATTCACAAAGAAGAAGCTCAAGCTAGGATCTCCAGTTACAGAAAGGACAGAGAGAGCATCCGAAACATGCTCGAGTTGAGCATCAATCCTCTGGATCCAGTGAGTCATCCTGAAGGCATAGTGAATATTGTCAGTGGCAGGGTAGGTCCTGCTACAGTCAACGTGCAAGATTCCCTTGAAGTTGGAAGAGAATAGATGGTTGAATTCGAAACGACTTGGCCGGAGCATTTCCATGATACCATCAACAAAAAGATCACAACCATGGCAGTGACGAGGAAAAGTGTAAAAGTTGGTGAAACAAAAGTGTTTGACACCAGCCTCATCTACTCAGAGTAGTACGTCTTCAGGCCAGTTCCCGTCAAGTGGACATCAAGGAGGTTCTCGCACCTGAGTTGGCACCAATCCCAACATCAATGTTCACAGATGCAGGAGAGATGAGATGCTCAACAGGAAATCCGTGTTGAAGACTCAACTGAAAGTTGAGGTCTCATCCAGAAATGCACCAAACACAGACATCACAATCATCAATGGTTTTGCTCTCCTCTGGGTGATACACTGGCCTGTAGGTGTACAGTAAAACGTATGCGTCAAACTTCAGACAACATATTGAGAGGAAGCTCCAAAAAGGAGATGTGTACTTGGTGTTTGATCGGTACTATGAGTACAGCACAAAAGGTGTCACAAGAAGTGCGAGGAACACTGAAGCCAGTAGAGTTCACCAGCTCAAGGTTACAACGGAGCTGCCATCACAGAAGTAATCCTGACTGTCACTGAAAACAAGAAGCACTCATTGACATAATCTGCACTGAACTCAAAGGAGACGTTTTCGTTCCATCGAAACCACATACAGAATCACAAGCTGATCATCACTCCCAAGACAAACTCCGATTGAAATCAGCAATGGAGGACTTATCATCAACAGAGGGGATATGAACACTATACATGAAGAGGCAGATATCATCATCGTTCAACAAATGCTCATGGCTGCAAAGGAGAAACCCACAAGCATCACCGTCTTATCAGATGACACAGACGTGTTTGTACTGCTTCTCTACATTACTATCTGGAAGATGGTCTTAAGTTCATGGTGAGTATGGAATCTCCAATCAAAGATCGAGCAATAGTCGATATCGGCAAGACCGTTGAAAAGCACATAGATATCATACAAGATATCCTAGCTGCTCATGCACTTTCTGGTTGCGACACAGTTGCTTGCTGTTTCGGCATTGGAAAAAGCAACTGTTCTGAAAGTTGTAAGAAGTGGACTTCTTCTGTCACTTCTGGGACAAATTGGATGCTCGCTGCCCTCGGTGATACAGCAGCAACGAAATTCATGACTGCTTGCTATGACAGAAAACAGTGACACGATGTCAAATGCACGAGTCAGTGCTTGGGCAGCAAAAACATGCAAAGGGTATACATCAACACCAAAATTTATGCTCTCTACCACCGACCAGCGAGGCCTTCGAGGAAAACGTGAAACGTGCGCATCATCAAGCATCCATATGGCGCGCCGGAAAGACGCGGATCCACCAGAGCTGGACGTTGAAAAATATGGATGGAAGAAAGATGAAACCAACAGATCACTTGTACCTACGACAGTCCCAGATACAGCCAGCCTTGCACCAGATGCTGTCTTGCGACTGATCAGGTGTGGATGCGAGAGTGACACACCTTGTCGTTCATCCAGATGTGGTTGCCGGAGTGCCAATCTGTCGTGCACAATGTTCTGTGCCTGTTACGATGGAATTTGCTGCAACACAAATGCTTTGTGACTTGTGACAGTGACTATCAGTCAACAAAACAAATCCATATCTTACGTTTAACAGAATACATAAATGTTTTCAGTGATTAAACAAGAAGTTGTGTCATGTGATTTAGCCAGAAATTATAACTCATGCGTCGTTGCAATAAATGCAAAATAATATACAAATAAGCGTTTATTTTATGAATAATACCACACAGACCTTGCCAATCCGTGCTAGTGCATGTCATTAATCAGAGCTAGTAATGGCTGTTGAGAAAGTCAATTTTCTGCAATGAAAAACATTTATGGCGGCCATCTTGTTTTTTGTGTGTTATATTGATATAATAATGGCAGCATTGTAATCTTGATGCCTGAAAACATATAAAAAGACCTCTCATTCGTGTTTCTATCTCATATAGTTAGGAAGATATGAGGAAAATAGATTTTCCCAGATTCGATGGCGATCATCTTGGGTTTTCGCCTCCTAGCACAAATTGTTCAAGTATGACAAGATGTCATCCGGCAGTTTCTGAATACATATGCCCTTACCATCAATAATAATATATAATCAACATTAAAAATTTTTTTTTACTCCAAAAAGAGGATGCGAGAACTTCGCATCCTTCTGAAGTACTGAAGTACCTGCATGGATTAGACCTGTTCAGAAAACAATTTTTTCCTATTTTTATACCCCCCTGCAAGGTTTCCCATGCTTTTTTGACCTGGAAAAGCCGAAAATCACAACCATTTTGAGCTAAAATGTCAGGAACCTTTGCCTCATTGGACCTCAAGATATTAAGCCGCGACAGTAGAAAAGCGCCTAATTTTGCCTTCCGCCAGACTTTTTTTCACCTGAGACTTTTGTTACAATTGGGATAGAACAACAAATTGGGTATCAAATTGAAGCATTTTTAATATTATTTCTGAAAAAACAATCCAAGTAAACATTCAAGAAAAAAAGACACTCATATCCAGAAAAAAGCAAAATTTTCTGAAAATTTCATATAAATTTCATAAATATTACAATCTTGACATCAAAAAATGTGTGACAAAGACTCTAAAAACTATTTTCAAGTGGCAGAAAACTCTATTGTCTATGACAGAAGGACACTTCACAGTCATTTTTTCAGAGTTTGCTTCTTGAAGCTATCAAATCGCTCACGGTTGTATTCCACAGTTTGAAGAAGGTACTGTTTTTGCTGAGAATCTGTGGTAATGATGTTTGCGAAATCAGTCATCATCTTGACTCCCCGCTCAGCAATGTCATTCACTACTTTTACATTGCTGACATATTCCAGGGCCTTGCTGTAGTCATCACTCCTTGGCCATGTCGCCACAGGTTGCAGAAGCCAGTCATACTCAATGCCAAGGGTGTCAAGCAGAAGATGACTCTCTGGACAACTAGATCAGCCAGAGTCGTCCTTGGCTGTAACCTGAGGGAACATAGGTTTCCCTCGTCTGAAGCTATCTGGCTTCTCAGTGGCGTTGCAGCTTGGCAGCAATGTCCTGCTTCTCTTTGTCACTGAGTCTGCTACCGAAGAGAGCGAACGGCACAACCTCCTGTGTCACGGTACCAACTTGTGGTTTTCAAGTTTTTGTAGCACTGCCTGAGCAATCTCTGGATCTGTTCTCTTGAACTTTATCATGTCCTTCATGAACTGCAGATCATTTGCAGGAGCATCTGCAGCAAGTGTAGATGACATCCACATGGGTGTATAGAACAGTCCTAGGAAGAGGTTGAGGCGTTCCAGCTTCACAACAGTTTCTTCATCGTACTCCAGCTGCTCAGCAAACATGAACATCTTCATAGAATACAGGTTTCTGGCCATCCACCTGGCCTGATGAATGGCTGCAGGACGACTCCAGTGGATTCCGCGGGGAGGCGTGTCTCCAAGGACGATCAGTGTAAGCTCAGCCATCTCACGGTAGTCAGCTCTAGGAGGCTTCTCCGACCTCAGGATTTCCTGTAGTTTTCCTTGCACTCTTTCTTCTTTTTATTCAACCATTTTTGTCTGATGGACAGGGTTGTAGGGTTGTCTGTGGTAAGATCTGTCCAAACGTCCTTGAAGTGCTTGAACCAAGGGTTCTCTGGGCTCTTGACCTTGCCAAACAGATTCTCCCATACAGCACCAACCAGCACTTCTAGAATGTGGTGTCTGCAGGCCAGGTAGAACACCTTCCTGTCAAGCTGTTGCTCCAGAAGCTTGGCAGCTCCCCGATGTACTCCACTGTTGCTGGCCGTTGTGTCAAACACAAGGGCAGTGATCACTCCAGTAAGCCCCCATGCCTCCAGCAAATCCATGGATGCCTCTGCCTGAGCCGTTCCTGTTGAGCTGTCTATCACTGGTACTCCCAGTAGCTTGCCTTCAGGATATGCCAGGTGGTCCTGAGACAAGCACAGCCAGAGTCTCTGACGTGGTCCCAGGATCACTTCCCAGGACATCTCTCAGCATCTTGCCATCCCAGTGGAGAGCAGCATACTTGGGAGGGTCCTCGCTAAATGCTGCCATGTACTCCTGGCTGATGTGGTACCTTGTCAGTATCCTGTTCCGTCTCGTTGTTGAGGTTGAGATGACAAACTTGTCCAGGTCAGCTCCACCAGCCTTCAATGTAGCAGAGACTAAGGCTGTCACTTGATTGTCAGACAATCCCAGACGATCAGCGGTACTGCAGATGTCAACACACTCCATGACCCTCCTGGGAAATGTGAGAGTCACAGTGTCTTGGTGATGTGAACATCCAGGACGAGGTTGTTGGTAATCCATGTCCTCTGCATTCCCTTCACTGTCGGTTGGGTCAGCCCAGGTAGACACATCAGCAGCAGTCCTTCGCTGTGTGGCAGCTGAAAAATTGTAGAAATTTTGTGACAAATTCATATCTTGTTCCTCTCTCTGCTGCAGTCTTGCAGCCCTCTCTGCTTACTGCTGGGACCGTGACTCAAATATCTTGTCATGACCAGACATGTGGGCCTTTCTCTGTCTTCTGATCCTGGTAGAACCTGATGTCCTTGTCCTTCTTCTCCCTTGATAGCAGTCGGTTTCTCTCTATTTCCTGGATGGCATCTGAAGCTCCTATGTCGAACAGGCTATCTAATTCCAGGACAAAGGCACTCCTTTTCCCTCCAGGGTCACCTGTTTCTACCTTTATTCCTTGCTAGATCTCTGTGCTTTTTGTGAAGTGTCATGAAATGCTGCGCTGCATTGTACTTGGTCATGGTCTTGATCCTAGCCATCTGCCAAATGGGATGCATAGCCTCCACTGTGTCATTGGCGAGGTCTTGATGCTTAGGATTCCCTGTATTTTCTGGCAAACTCTGGAGATGGAGGAAGTACTGGAAGGCCTGTCTGTTGGTGGGTAACTGGGAGCCACTGATGCTGGATGATGGGTAGCCGATCAGGAAGGTTTCTGTAGGCAGATCTAGTAGCAGGTCGGCGTGACGCTTGTCTCTGGACTGCAGGTGGAGGGTCTGAGATGTCAACTTTGCGTCCTCGGAGCTCCTGCTTACTGCCATAGTGAAGTTATCTTGTGAAGTATCTCTGGATTTGTTAGCAGGTTTCAACAGATCTGCAACAAACATAACAGACCATTAGATGTCATGCTAAAACCATTGTGAATTGTTGACTAGAGGGAAATAAATTATATATAGTTTAATTTTTTTGAAAATTTGTCTGTAAATATCACATGTAATATTTCCATAAATGTTTCTATGCATTTTGATGTTTCAGTCAGCATCTAATTACTTGCTTTAACCTGCTTATGCCCATTTATTGGTGAAAAAATAGGCGAAAACAAACATCAAAATGCTCCGAAACTGGCGTTTCAGAAAACGTGTATAGAATAGAACTTCATGCTTCATGAGGCAAAGGTTCCTGACATTTTGGCTTATAATGGTTGTAATTTTCGACTTTTCCAGGTCAAAAAGCATTGGAAACCGTGCAGGAGGGTATAAAAATAGGAAAAAATTGTTTTCTGAACAGGTCTACCAGTGCATGGTACTTCTGCCGGACTAATATGGAGACGAGTGCAGCGCAGGCCCTTAAAAATACAACTAGATGAATACAACTAGATGAATACACACACACACAGTCACACACACACCCACACACACACAAACACACACACACAAACACACACGCACACACACACACACACACTCACACACGCACACAGCCGGTAGGTCCATGAGTCTACGGAGTTAGCACAATCGTACCGCAGAATTTCTAACTGTAATCTAATACACTTAAACTTGTTTTTAGCCCAAAACCCCACTTCAAAATGATTCAATCGACATGGGACCAAGCCGCTTACCACCTACGATATATTTTCGACCTTATGAGTCTATTCTCATCAAAATTGAATTTACAATATCGGCCACCCAAAACAGACAGACAGACAGACAGACATACAGACAGACAGACTGACACATGGCTACTTCTATAGTATATTAACAAGTGCTTGTGGGCCCTTGGGACCGATGTATTGATGTTTGTAGTAGTAGTATATATTAGACAACATGTGATTGCAAACTCCAATCGTGTTGTTGCTGTCGTTGGTCACTGGTCAAAGTGCCTCGGGGTAGACCACGTTCCGTGTGATTCCAACCCTTTGTGTTCTGTGTGATTCCAACATACACACTCACACACGCACACAAACGTCCATGAGTCTACTGATTTTGTGGAATACGGCAAGACGTTACCGCAGAGTTGTTCCTGTAATCAAATATTCTTAAAGTGTTTTTAGCCCAAAACGCCCCTTCAAAATGATTCAATCGACATGGAACCAAGCCGCTTACCACCTACGATTTATTTGCAATTGTTTGAGCCTACTTTTATCAAAATTGAATTTACAGTTACGGCTACCCAAAACAGACAGACAGACAGACAGACAGACAGACAGACAGACACACGTCTACACCTATAATATATTAGAAACAAGTGCATGTGGGTCCTTCGGACCCATGTATTGATGTTTGTAGTAGTAGTATATATTAGAACTAAATTGGCCTACCCCTTTGTTTTTATTTTATTCTCCTACTGTCTTCTTTATAGGGACTGGCAACTAAGCGGGCTTTGTGTTACCCATTTTTGTTGTGCCCTTGGCCAGTTCCCTGTGACGTAAAAAAAAAAAAAAAAAAAAAAAAAAAAAAAAAAAAAAAAAAAAAAAAAAAAAAAAAAAAAAAAGACAACAATGTGAGTGCAAACTCCAATCGTTTTGTTGCTGTTTTTTGTCACTGGTCAAAGTGCCTCGGCGTAGACCACCTACCACCACCGTAGCCTGCCTCACCACAGTCCCACGCCTGTCTCACCCCAGCCTCACGCGTCTCACCCCAGCCCCACGCCTTTCTCACCCCAGCCCCACGCCTTCCTCACCTCAGCCCCAGGCCTGTCTCATCCCAGCCCTACCCCTCCCTCACCCCAGCCCCATGCCTGTCTCAACCCAGTACAGCGCCTGCCTCAGCCCAGCCCCACGCCTGTCTCAACGCAGCCCCACGCCTCCCTCACCCAGCCCCACGCCTGTCTCATCCCAGCCCTACCCCTCCGTCACCACAGCCCCACGCCTGTCTCAACCCAGCCCCACTCCTGCCTCATCCCAGCCCCATGCCTGCCTCACCTTAGCCCCACGCCTGTCTCATCCCTGCCCCACGCCTGTCCTCACCTCAGCCCCACGTTTGCCTCACCCCAGCCCCAAGCCTGTATCACCCCAGCCCCACGCCTGCCTCACTCCAACCCCACGCCCTGCCTCACCCCAGCCCCACTCCTGTCCTGCAAGCACACACACACACACACACACACACACACACACACACACACACACACACACACACACACACACACACACACACACACACACACACACACATGCACACACAAGCACGCACGCAAACACACATGCACACACACACACACACACACACACACACACACCACACACTCACACACACTCCACACAAAGGTCTTACTGCCTCACCCCAGCCCCACCCCTGTCCTGCTAGCACACACACACACACACATTATGGTACTCCGTAGTGTAGGGGTAGCACGCTCGCTCACAACCGAGAAGTCCCGGGTTTGATTCCCGGGCGGAGCGGAAAACAGATGGGCTGTTTCCTTAAAACCCGAGCCCCTGTCCACCCAGCAGTGAATGTACTACTTACTGAGAAACCCCCGGGTGTTAGCCGGGGGTTTGTGACCCCCCTCCGGGGTGGTGGCTTCGGCCAACACTAACCACTAAGGATGAATGATAAAAATGTTGATACGGAGACGGGGCCATACGAGCGTTGCTCAGAAACTGTAAAATACAACTAGATGAATACAACTAGAGGAATACAACTAGATGAATACACACACACACACGCACGCACGCACGCACGCACGCACGCACGCACGCACGCACGCACGCACGCACGCACGCACGCACGCACGCACGCACGTACGCACGCACGCACGCACGCACGCACGCACGCACGCACGCACGCACGCACGCACACACGCACACACGCACACACGCACACACGCACACACACACACACACACACACACACACACACACACACACACACACACACACGTTAAGTTCATGAGTCTACTGAGTTTGTGGAATACGGCAAAACGTTACCGCAGAGTTTTTCCTGTAATCTAATACTTCTAAAAGGTTTTTTTTAACCATAAACCTCCCTTCAAAATTATTCAATCGACATGGGATCAAGCCGCTTACCACCTACTATATATTTGCAATTTTTTGAGCCTACTCTCAACAAAATTGAATTTTCAGTTTCGGCTACCCAAAACAGACAGACACACACACAGACAGACAGACAGACACACGGCTACTCCTATAGTATATTAGACAAGTGCTTGTGGGCCCTTCGGACCCATGTATTAATGTTTGTAGTAGTAGTATATTTTAAACAACAATGTGAGTGCAAATTCCAATCGTGTTGTTGCTGTCGTTGGTCACTGGTCAAAGTGCCTTGGGGTAGACCACCTACCACTACTGTAGCCTGCCTCGCCCCAGCCCCACGCCTGTCTAACCCCAGCCCCACGCCTGTCCTGCAAGCACACACACACACTCTCAACTGTCTTTAATGAACATTTTATTAATCTTGGTAATTTAGAATCAAATTCTTCTGACGACGATTATATGAGGTATTTAAGTCATCCCCCCGCCTTCTCTATGTACATGACCCCAACAAATACCGCCGAAGTAATCAATAATTTAAAGGCCCTAAAATCTAATTGTCCAGGATATGATACAATTTCTCCTAAAATACTGAAACATTCATGTGAATCACTGGCCATCCCATTAACTTATATTATTAATCTAACATTAAAAAGAGGCATATTTCCTGATCATTTAAAAAAAAAAAAAAAAGTCATTCCTATATTCAAGTCTGGTAATAGATGCGACATCAACAATTACAGGCCAATCTCAATCTTACCTGCTTTCAGTAAAGTATATGAAAAAATTATTGCGTCACGTTTAACTAACTACCTTGAAAAAATAACCTATTAACTAATATCAACACGGCTTTAGAGCAATCACTCAACAGAAACTGCTATATTAAACTTTGTCAATAATGTGTATACCTTTTTGGAGGAGAAGCTTTATGTGGTTGGGATTTTCATTGATTTATCCAAAGCATTTGACTCATTAAATCATTGTATTTTGTTAGATAAATTAAAACATGTCGGGATAAGGGGTGTACCGTTAGAACTTTTTCGCAGTTACCTCTGTAACAGATCACAATCTGTTTTTTGTAATAATGATACATCACAATTTATATCTATATCCAGAGGTGTACCACAAGGCTCAATCATAGGACCAATTCTTTTTGTCATATATATAAATGATATACTTAATGCTAGCCTAAAATTTCAATATATTATATATGCCGACGATACTAACCTCTTACTAGCTGACAAAGACATCAATTCCCTATATTTAAACATAAATACATAATTGAATTTAGTATCTCAATGGATAAAATGTAATAAATTAAAACTTATTGTTTCTAAAACTAATTATATATTTTTTTCAGAATAGATCCATAAAAAATATTCTTCCTCAATTACAGTTAGAAGGCGATACATTAAATCGAGTAAATCACACAAAATTCCTAGGTGTTTGCATAGATGAAAATCTGAACTGGAAATTGCACATAGAAGAGGTTTGTATGAAAGTCTCAAAAATTTGTGGAATAATGTACAAGATACGTTACAATCTTACTGTAGATGCATTACTTAGTATTTACTTTACCTTGTGTTACCCTCACTTAACATACTGTGTGTCCATCTGGGCCAGCACATGGCCAACATTCTTATATAAGGTAAAAATAGCTCAGAAGAAAGTTGTCAGGTATTCTTTTCTTAGGCAAATTTGACTCTGTCACTGAAATTATTTCTGCAATGAAAATGTTAACATTCGATTCAATACATAAATACTTTTCTTTATTATATTGATTTATAAAATGTTTAATTCAAGTTATACAGGGAATGAAATTTTCAAATTTATTGACAATCTTCATCAGACTAGAAGCAATAATGTAGATTTGATTTGTCCACATTTCAGAACAGCTTTATATAAAACAGTATTTTATGTTAAGGCCCAAGTTATTCAACAGATTACCACTAAATATTAAAGCTTCAGTTAAAACAAACAACTATTTAGCATTCAAAAGGGAAATAAGAAATTTCATACTTCAGAATTCTTAGCAGAGATATTTCGACAAGTATGTATAAGTATAACCATTGCAAAACTAACTACTTTATTTTATTTATTTATTTTTTATTATTATATTTATTATTATTATTTTATTTGCATAAGTTATGTAATAACACATAATTCACACACTATTTTTTTTTTTACTACTATTCATAACATAGTACTGTCAAGGATAATTTTGCTATAGGCTAGGGTTTAGGCATGTCTGAATGCACCTATATTAAATGATATCTGCCTGTCAGGGAGATTCGGCTCGACAGACACTTGCTATTATGCTATTATTAAAATTCTGTGCTTTTGTATATTTATATAGCAATAAATATTTACTTACTTACTTACTTACTCACTCACTCACACTCACACTCACACTCACACTCACACTCACACTCACACTCACACTCACACTCTAACACACACACACACACACAACACACACACACACCACAACACACACCCCACCACACGTACACAAACGGTAAGTCCATGAGTCTACGGTATTAGTGAAATGAAGCAAGACCTTACCGCAGATTTTATTCCTGTAATCTAATCTCTGAAAAGTGTTTTTAGCCCAAAACTCCCCTTCAAAAGGATTCAATCGACATGGGACCAAGCCGATTACCACATACGATTTATTTGCAATTTTTTTTTGCCTACTCTCATCAAAATTGAATTTACAGTTTCGGCTACCCAAAACAGACAGACACGCACACACACAAACAGACAGACACACGGCTACTCCTATAGTATATTAGATAATTACCAGTTTGCTTTTTTTTACCAGTGAGCAGGCTTCCCTTTACTAACGCTGTGATCGTGCCTCATTGTTACGTCTGCCGCAGGATGATTCTTCGAATGTGTTGCGGGTGAGTGTGTGTGTGTGTGTGCGTGTGTGTGTGTATATATTTGTGTGTGTGTGTATGTGTGTGTGTTTATGTGTGTGTGTGTATGTATATGTGTGTGTATGTATGTGTATGTGTGTATGCTGGTCCTTGATGCTGTGCTGTATATGCCATAATTCATGACGCCATCACTCTGCTGCCGCTTAGACATTGTGACGCCCATTAGTACAGTCCCGAGGGTCCCTAATAAGGGCAAGTTTTCCTTACAGTTAGACTAAACTAATATGTATCCCATCACTCATAGTCACATGGATGGCAGCTTATGACACTAATTGAATCATTATTCACAACATCTCTCACCTCAGAATTCCTGTGGTGTTTGCTGCGATTATAGGCGCCAGCATGCTGTTCTTCATCACTGCAAATCTCAACCTATACAAACCCTTTATACCGAAATCTAAGTTTTTGGTCAACACACTTGATGGAGGAACAAAGGATTTATCACCGTCCAGATGCAATTGTTCGATGAAGCCATGGCTTGCCAGCAAGATGATAGCCTCCTACTTGAACATCTCACTGCCCTGGCTCAACAACACCAACGTTCACCAAAATCTGCAGAAGCGACACCCCAACATGCCGCTCGAGCTTCTTACCGGTGCCAGGAACAAACGGTGCTCGCTGCTGCCCACCCTCTTCAGGTAATACAGACTAGGAATAGCCGGTTTATCATAGAATTAACAACATGTCAAGGCAAACTCATGAGGTTCTGTACATATATCATATATAATTTTTCCTCGCTTAGTTTAGGGTTAGTTTGGGCTGAGGGAGCATGTGATGGATTCCCTTTAGTTTCTCCGGCTGTGAACAGGCTATGAATTATGTCAATAGTTATTGTGTGTCACCATTCTGCGTCTCCCTCCCATCAGCATTGAGTGGAGCAACAGACTCTGGCAGAGGGCAACCCTTGACTCCAACGACAGTTTTTTGCTCTATTCCGCCATCTTCGATCCAGAGACAGGTGTGTCCTTATACAGCACAACACAGTCAGGTGTGGCTGCACTCGGCAGCCTATCAGCACCCTACAAACTTTCCTAGGCTTACGACGGCCTTTGGGTTCAGATCGGAATGAGCAGTCTTGGTGAAGTTTTGGTATCGGAACGGTGAGGGTCGACCAACGTGTCCACCATTGTAATATCTCATATTTAAATTGATCTAAATGAGAAGAAACAGCTTGGGATCAAAGTCCTCACCCTTGAGGTCCACAAACTTTTATCGATCCACAATGGTAACCGAGACTCCAGTGTGTCTTAGTCGACCTTCACTGTTCCGGCTCTACAAAGTGTTTTAGTCTTATTTAGTTGCCTCTTTATTGGCTAAATTCTTTACCTCACAGTCCATCGGTGTTGAATTTCTTGTCGTCTTTCAGCTTTGTATTTGTGCTTACTGCTTCTTTGAATTTACCAACTGCAATAACATTCTCCCCCACGTGGCGCCGCTAAAAATAACTCTCTACCTTACTTGTACGAGGCAACCACTGCTTCAAGTACTTCAATTACTTCGTGTCTTTTAACGATAAAGTTACTGTGAGGCGCTACTTTATTCTGTTTCCAATGGTCATGACTTTAACTCTCCCAAGAGAGAGGTACATAGACGCCTCGATAACTAACATCCCCCTCTTTTGGAACCGTTATTGCCCCTATTATAAAACGACTTGTAACCTTTTTACAAACTTCTTTTTCTTGATCCATTTTCTTTTCATGTTAAAATAACAATAGCAGCATCTACTCAACGTCTCTGGTGATCCTTCCAGGTGGCAATGCTTCTTCCATCAAACTTTTAAGCGTGTCCACAAGCAAGACTCCTGCCCGAGCCTGGTGTCACATTTGGTTCAGCTCTCAGGACCCGCCATTACCTGTGAGAGTAACTAGAGTAGGTAAGTTTTGCCCTAGGAAGTCGAAGTCCTGTAGTGAATATACTAATGACCTCGGCAACATAGCAGCCATATAGGGTTGTTCCAAGCACTTCAAGCTTCTGGTCTTTTGATGTGCTGATTCTTAGCTGATTATCTTCCCAGCAGAGACGTATGCTTGAAGTAAGTGTAGCTTCTTCCCTGCCACAATGAGGTTCATTTTGAATTCCAAACATTATGCAAATGATTGAAATATAAATCAATCAGTGTATCTCATTGCATGCCTCCATTGTCTCCCTTCCCCAGACTACTTAGACAATGCGCCCAGAAGAAGCGACCGACAATGACGTATCTACTGAGGTGTCCGTTGGCCTCCTGGCACCAAGGAGTGCCTCTTGCCGTCTCCCTCACCTCTAAGCCTTGTGGACAACCACCCAACCTTCTGAAGGTGCGCGAGTCATGGACGAATCTCTGATTGCCCCCACACATACACACACACACACACACACACACACACACCACCCACAACACAACACAGACACAGAACAGAACACGCACACACCACACACACACACACACACACAAAACACCACACATGCACGTGCATACACTGAGGGATGGAGGCAAGACCGGGACGTCTTCAGTTGACCTGAGGTCTCCAAGGAGTGAGGTTGTTTTTGGGTTTTGAGCTCTCGGATTAGAATAGCTACGTCTTCGAAGGATAGTGTTTGGTGGAGGCGGAGAGAGAAGTGGTTTTTGTGTGCTTCTGCTGTGGTGGAGAGTGGTAGTGTGGTAGGAGTAAAGGAGGCTAAGGTAAAAACTCGTGTGTAGAGGGAGGGAGAGTGTAATGAAGGGTGGGAGTGGCGCTTAGACTATTCTGGAGGCGATCGAAGACCTGAAAAGGAGCTTTGCAAGTGAAGTGAACGATTGAAAAGCGTTGTGAAGAAGCAGGAAATAGAGATACGTTTCTTTTAAGTCTGGGGGTGAAGGCCAAGTGGAGTGATGGAGGGGCACATGCGAGAGATGTACCTGGAGGGGTACCAGAGCGAGATGTGACTCGGGCGACTACAAAGGTTCCTAGTAAGTCACCAGGGATTTGGTGTTTGGAAGGTAGTTGATCATGGAGCCCGCCCGAAGGAGATGGAGGTAACCAATGACCATTTTTTGTGTGCACGAACCCATTTCAGTACTCTCGGGGTTTGCAAGAGGAAGATACGGAGGTAAGGAAGGTAGACGATACATCATTACCCGAAGGTAAAATCTTGGTTGTTGGTGACAGTCAGGTTAGGCATCTCGACAGCAGGTTCTGTGACAGAGAAGGGATGCGCATGAAGTCGGTGAGCTACCCAGGGAAGGGGATAGGTTATGTTATGAAAAGATAGTTGAGTGCATGGCGGCCCAAAGGGGATAAACCCCATCGTCTGCCTGAGCGCTGGAGGAAATGATGTTGAGTGTAAGGAGTGAGGAATTGCTACGGCGGTCCAAGGAAGCTGTAGGTAAAGTTAGGGACAGGGGTGGGTTTCCTGTGGTGTGTGGTGTCCTTCCAAGACGCTTTTTTGACGACTTGTGGTACTCCAGGGCTATTGCTTAAATTGCCGGCTGGCACTTAAATTGCAAAGCCAATGGTTGGGCCTTTGTTGACAGCGGGGACCTCTTTTCGGTCATAACCCTCTACCGCAGGGACGGGGTGCACTTTTCGAGGAAAGTATTTTCAGATCTTGTCGAATCCCTTAAAAGGGGAGGTAGATGCACTGCAGGCTTTTTTAAGATAGAAAACCCGGGATTAGACACTGGGGTGGGGGGTAAAGGAAAATTGCAACACTAGAGGAGTTTCAGAGGCAGGAACTAAAGCGATTCGTAAGAAGAGAGAGAGGGGGGGTTTAGTTTAAGATAAAGAGAAAAGGACAAAAGGTTTATATAAAAACCTGTAGGAGTATTTTAAACAAGATAGTTTTCCTGAGAGGAATAAATAGTGTAGAGAATTTTGATATAATAGCATTAACAGAAACATGATTGGATATGTCAAAAAGGTATTTGATCCGGAAGTCGAGATAGCTGGGTATAAGTTATTTCACAAGGACAGAGTAGGCAGAAAGAGGTGGGGAGTTGCGCTTTATGCAAGAGATACATTGCAGTGTTGTGTTAATAATGTTATAAAAACAGATGACAGCATAGAGTCTATATGGGCAGAGGTTACGGAGGGAACTGAGAAAATGGTTTTAGGTGTAGTGTATGTATAGGCCTCCAAACATATGTAAAGAGGATCAGCTCCTATATTGGAAGAAATAAACAAGGCCTGCAGATATAATCGACTATGCGCGGTGGGAGATTTTAATCTTAGGAATATAGACTGGGATTTAATCATAGGTGACAGGACGCAGATGAATGTTAAATATAATCCAGAATAACTTCCTAAGTCAAGCAATCAAGGGGCCTATAGAGGAGATAATATTCTAGTCTTTGCTGACAAATAGAGACGATTTAGTTACAGATGTGGAGGGTCGGTGGAAAGTTAGATAATAGCGACCATTATGAGATCAGATTTAGCTTAAAATGGGAAGTTGGAAAATTAAGTGGCAATAAACATAGAATACCTAAATTCAGAAAGGCCAATTATGCAGGATTAAGAAGACACCTGGAGGTTATTAATAAGAGGTGTGGGATGGAGGGGAAAAAATTTTCCCAGGGTAAGGACAGGGCGATGAAAAGCTGGAAAGGCCAATTCTAATGATTAGGAAGGCACCTGGAGGTAATTAGAGCGGTTAAATATGGAAGTGAGGTCGGGCTGAGGAGGTAATTAGAGCAGTTAGACATGAAGTGAGGTCGGGGCTGAGGAGGTAATTAGCGGTTAGACATGGAAGTGAGGTCGGGGCTGAGGAGGAGTATACCTCATTTGTAAGAAATATAATTGACGGAACAGAAAAGAAATATTCCTTATAGGGAAAAAAGGTCCAGAAAGAGTGATCCAAAATGGATGACCACTAATTTAAAACACAACATTGGAGTAAAAAGAAAAATTTTTTTAAGGTTCAAGGTAGGATTGGGAAACAAAGAACAGTATACGTGATGGGAAGGACAGTGAAAAAATTTAAATCAGAGTTGCTAAGAATAATTTTGAGATTAAAGTAGCAGGACAGGTGAAAAGTGACCCAAAGGGGGTTCTATCAGTTATATAAAACCAGACAAGGGAATTAGTTGGGCCGTTAAGGTCAGGACAGGGTGAGGTTTAATACGGATGAGGATATGTTAAAAGGGCTAAATGATTATTTCTTAAGTGTTTTTACGGAAGAGGTACACAGACGATACCTGATAGTGACAGATGTTCAAAGGAAACGATGAGGAGAAATCAAAAATATTGTGATAACTAGGGAAAAGGTGGAAGAGGGTATAGATAAATGAAGAATTTTAAAAACGCCAGGACTAGATGAAGTGTATCCCAGGGCAAAGACTACTCTATACTGGACTTGCTACTCGTGCCCCGGCCAACCCCCCCTGACCAGTGGAGGCCAGTTTTGCGATTCCTGCCATTTTAGAATATCACCCCTATTTCCCTTCCTAAGGTTTATCAGTATATATGATATACCGTTATCTTCGTAACTGTTTGTTCTATAATATTATCAAATAAAAAACAGTAAAATACATTAAAGAAATGCCATTATGTGAGAGTGAAGAACTATGCATGACCTCAATATATACTTAAACTCTTCGCCATTTAATATTTTGCGAGAAAAACATTTTAGATGCTAAGCGATAGAAAGAAGCGGATTTTCATTAGCTTTCCATTGATATATTTCGTTTTCTGATAAATTAATTACCACCATGCATAAATTAGCGTTAAACTAAAAAAATTAATCAATCGTATCGGCAAGTAAAAAGTGTTCCATGAATACAGTAGACTATGGCATATCAGTATAAATGATACACTGTTATCTTCGTGAATGTTTGTTCTATAATATTATCAAATAAAAAACTGTAAAATACACTAAAGAAATTCCATTATGAGACTCTGAGAAAATATGCATGAACTTGGTTATACAATTCACTTAAACTCATCGCAATTTGATATTTTGCGTGAAGACTTTTTATATGCAACATATCATAGAAGCGGAATTTAATTAGCTTTCCATTGCTATATTTCATTTTCTGATAAATGAATTAGAACTATGCATAAATTAGCGTTAACTAAATAAATAACATCATCCATCGGGTAATTATCCCGATAGATGATGTTATTTTTTTAGTTAACGCTAATTTATGCATGGTTATGATTCATTTATCAGAAAACGAAATATAGCAATGGAAAGCTAATGAAAATCCACTTCTTTCTATCGCTAGCATCTAAAATGTTTTCTCGCAAAATATTAAATGGCGATGAGTTCAAGTGAATATTAAGTTCATACATATTTCTTAACTCTCTCATAATGGCATTTCTTTATTGCATTATATTGTTTTTTATTTGATAATATTATAGAACAAACATTTACGAAGATAACAGTGTATCATATATACTGATAAACCATAGGAAGGGAAAAGGGAGTGATGTTCGAAAATGGCAGGAATCGCAAAACTGGCCTCCACTGGAAATAGCCCAAAATGAGTAGCAAGTCCAGTATAGAGTAGTCTTTGCCCAGGGTATTAAAGGAATGCAAGGAGGTTGTTAGTGAGTCGTTAGTGCACATTTTTTAGGAAATCGGTTGAGATAGGCGATGTGCCATTATTGTGGAGGAAAGGAAATTTTGTTCCCATATTTAAGAAGGGAGACAGAGGACTAAAATCAAATTGTCGACCCGTAAGTCTAACGTCAGTGGTGGGTAAATTATTGGAATCTATTATTACAAAAAACATTAGAGAGCACTTAGATAAACATAGTTTGATCAATGATTCACAACATGGATTCACCAAGGGTAGGTCATGTCTCACCAATTTATTGAGTTTTTATAGGAAAGTTTATGAGACGGCAGATAATGATAAGGATTATGATATAACTAGCCGGAAAGCCGCCCTCCGGGCGGACTTTTTGGCTAGCTCCTGCGGAGGGCTATTGGTGGGCCTTCGGCCCACCACCTGTGTTTGGTGGGCCGAACCAAACATAGACTCTCCAGATAGCCCCTTCTAACTTTCCTGAAATCATGGATGTAGAAATGTATTGTATTAACGCCTACCCATCACCCCCCACCCATTCACTCACACCATTACCCATCACCCCCACCCATTCACTCACCCATTACCATCACCACACACCCATTCACTCACCCATTACCATCACCCCCCACCATATTCCTCACCCATCACCCATCACCCCCAACCCATCCCACCCCCACCCATTCACCACCCATCACACCACACCCATTACCCATCACCCCACCCATTCACTCACCCATTACCCATCACCCTACGTCAAGGTTTCCTCAATTCTCGCAACCCACATTTATTTTTCACAATTCTTGCTAATAGGCTGCTAAAAAAAAAGAATAAAAAAAAGTGATCGGATCATCTCATAAGTGGGTTTATAATGTGCCCCTGGTCGAGCTGGTTCCAAAACTGTGCCATATGATGAGATTGTGCCACGGGGGCGGCACCTATCGCGGACACACACACACACACACACAGACACACACACACACACTTTCGCTTATATTATTATAAGATATATCTTGACTTTAGTAAGGCATTTGACAAAGTACCACACGAGCGACTCTTAAATAAGGTTAAGGATCATTGAACAGATGGGAAGGTTCTTCATTGGATCAGAGCTTGGCTAAGTATTAGGCAACAAAGGGTTACAATTAATGGTTCTAAATCTGAATGGGGACTGGTGACAAGTGGAGTTCCACAAGGGTCTGTTTTGGGTCCATTACTATTTTTGATTTACATCAACGACTTGGATAGTGGGATTAGCAGTGATATCAGCAAGTTTGCTGATGATACTAAGTTAGGTAGGATTATTGGATCACAGTCTGATGTAAACATATTGCAGGGAGACTTAGATACACTTTACGAGTGCGCAGTCAGATGGCAGATGGAATTTAATATTGATAAGTGCAGCGTTATGAATGTTGGTAGAAAAAACCCTGGTAATAGATACACCATAAGCAATGTATCGCTGAAAAGATCAGAAGGTGAAAAAGATCTTGGAGTGAGGGTGAGCCCAGACTTCCGACCTAGGAAACAATGTATTGAGGCCAGAAATAGAGATAATAGAGTATTAGGATTCATTACCAGAAGTGTTAAAATCAGAAGTGCGGAAGTTATTCTATAGCTTTATCTGGCTCTAGTCAGGCCTCACCTAGACTATGCGGTTCAGTTTTGGTCTCCATATTACAGGATGGATATAGCCTTGTTAGAAACAGTGCAGAGAAGGATGACCAAAATGATACTTGTAAGGGATGCGTAACTTTAGTTATGAGAAGAGATTGAAGTTATTAAAATTACACTCACTCGAGAGACGCAGAGTAAGGGGCGATCTGATAGAAGTTTTTAAGTGGAAAAAGGGATTTAATAAAGGAGAGGTAGAAAAGTTTTTACGGCTTTTACCGGGTAAAACAAAAATAACGGATTCAGCGGGAAAAAAGCGAAAAATTTTAGAAGGAAAATGGGAAAATTTGGGCCCCAAAAAAAGTGGTAAATGATGGAATGGTCTCTAACAGGTATTATGCTGAGTCATTGGGGACTTTAAAAGAGGGCGGGATGGGGTTCTGGAGGGGGGATAAAGGTGGATGTCGGTATGTTAGGTGGAACTACCACGTGTAGGACTCGCGCCTCTTGTGCTTTCTTTTTTTCTTATGTTCTTATTTAAATTTTTGGGTCCCGGCTCCGGTACCAAAATACCAAATTTTTCTCTGCTTCTGAACTTTGCAAATCCAGAAGGTTAAAATTTGCAGTTCTTGAACAGGGCCGAGCTGCCCGCTGGACATGGTATAGTAATCCCGGAGGGGTACAGGGAGATCGCCACATCCTCGTTGTACTCTTTTGGGGGGACCTTCAAACTCGGTTTTTTCCCGGGGGCTGAGTTTTTTGGGAAAAAGATCACAGACTTTTTTGTTGCTACATTTAAAAGTTTCATGTCAAGTCCAGAAAATCTCAAGGGTAACCTACTGTGTTTCATCTTGAAAAACTAAGGACTTGCAGTGCTCATGATTGGGGTGGCACCAAAATGGGTTTGATGTGCTGGGTGCTCTCGGGGACCCTGTGAATGTGGGTCCTTCAAAAAAAAACTCTCGGCTGAAAGGGTGTTTGGGGAGCGCCCGAGGTCAAAGGGGTGGTTTTGTCTCGACGGAGACCGGGAAAATCGAGGAGTCGCGTGCCAGGCTGGCTGGGAACCGGGACCAGCAAGGGCCCGTCACCCGATAAACCCTCCTGAGGAAGCAAGAGAGGGAAAGTCGGAGTCCGCTGAGGATTCGAGGGGCTTTGAAAAGCTAATGACCTCCGACCCCCTACCGACCCCGAAGAAACTCCGTCCAAGTCTCCTTCTCGGGAGTGCTATTCGAAAAAACAGATGGGGGGGCCCCGTGTCGGACATGGTGGGGAGATGGCTCGTTTGGGGTGAGTCTTTGGGGGTTGTTTACGGTGGACCCCCCCACTAGCAGCTTCCACCATGGGCTACAGGAGGGAGCCGATCCTCCCATTAACGAAACCGCACCCCCTTTTTGACGAAGTCGAGAGGCTGTAGCAAAGTTGGGGGGGGAAAGGGGAGCTGGTGTTTTTTAAAATCAGTGCGGGGCCCTCAAAACTGGGGTGAGGGTGATCCGCGGTTTCATGCTTCCTACTGCCGTTGGCAATCAGGGACCATTCCTCCCGCTGGAAAAAGGGGGGTGGGCGTCCCCCATGGAAAGGGAAAAGGGACCGTCGGACGCAACAAATTTCCGCGTATTACCTCTCAGCGACCAGGCAAGGTGCTTTTCCCATCTATTCTGACACGGATTTCCCTCCATCTGGTAAACTCAAGCCTCAGCAGTCTGGGTACGCCTGGTAAGTCAACACGGACCGGGGTCCCCAGCGCTTCGTGCCGGTGGAACGCCGACGTGAGTTTCGACGGGGATGCTTGCAGCCTATGTTATCTCAAAAGGATTTTTACTCGTGCATCGTGAGTCACTTTTGGGGCCTTCTGCACTTCGAGGGATCCTGCAAGGGCTATTGTTTGAAACTGGTCTTTTTCTGGACTGAGATGCTGTGAAGTGGGGGGGGGTGTATCCCTTCTTCCCCGAGAATCAAGTGAGGCAAGGGGGCCCTCCTTGCCCATCACTTTTCAACGCTTGTATGGACTGGGTATTGGACAAGGTTGTAGATCAAAGTGATTGTGGAGCATCCGTCGGCAACACCAAGATCACTGATCTTGTTTTTGCCGATGATGCAGTAATCTTTGCTGAGTCGCTGGAGGTCCTGGTGATGGCTCTCGAGGCGCTGCACGAGGAGGCAAAGCCTTTGGGACTTGAGGTCTCCTGACTCAAGACCAAGGTCCAGGTGTTTGGAGACTTACTAGATGAAGCAGTACAGTCTGTTCATGCGTGTGGCGAGGACATTGAGATCTTGGAAAGTTTTACATACCTTGATAGCGCAGTCCATAATGACGGCGGGTCACGTCAAGAAGTCTTGCGGCGGATTGGCATAGCCCACGGTGTTATGGACTCGCTCAGCGGGAGTATTTGGCATTGTCGGTACCTGTGCAGAAGGACAAAGATCCGGATCTTCAAGTCGCTTGTGATCCCTGTCTTACTCTATGGTTGTGAGACATGGACACTAAATAGTGACTTGAAGAGACGAATCAATGCCTTTGGTAATAAGTGTCTTCGCAGAATCATGGGGTATCGCTGGGATGATTACGTGTCAAATCAGCGATTGCACCGTGAGACTGAATCGAGGCCTATTACCTGCATAGTCCGTCAGCGCCAATTTCGGCTATATGGGCATATGGCACGCTACCCTGAAACCGATCCTTCCCATCGGGTTGTATCTGTAAGAGACAATCCGGCGTGGAGGAGGCCAAGGGGGCGCCCACAAGGCTCGTGGCTGGGGCAAGTCGATGTTTCTTGTAGAGAGCTGCTTGGTATGGGAAAGGAGCCTGCATGGGAACTCGCGCGTGGTGACCCCCGGGAGTGGCGTCGTAGGGTGGGCGAGGCGACGCGCCCCCCGGCGTATGCCCCCAATGATTGATTGATTGATTATGTTAAGACACTTGCTGCCAAGGCATCAACACTTTTCTTCCTGCTCATTCGTTGTTTCCTCGCATTACTGATACAACAATCAGGTGAAATTTCTTCAACTCCACACTTTCTTAAAGCTGTGGAAAAGAGTGCCTTCCTCAATTTAAGCTTCATCCACCAGCCTCAAAACTTAAGCATCTTTATCACTTTAAATGCATATTTAAGGGAGTGCTTGAACCATGGAGGTAGTATAGGAAGTACCCATACAACATCCATGGTTTGTACCACCTTGTCAGGTGTGTCCCATTCCAGGTGTTCGGTGCGAGGGAGCGGGAAGCGTCGGCCTACAGAGACGGCAAGGTGCCTGACGATCCAACCAAGTAAGTCATTACCAACTTTATGCCTCTTTTAAAGAGCACAACTAGTACTGCTGCTATCATTACTACTACTTCATGTTTATGTTTAGCAACATCTTCATTCCATTATAGATTTATAAAAAAGGTGCCCTGTTCTTCCAGGATGGTGAGGGGATGGACGGCAGCGGTGTGTGGTCCAGCACTCTTTTACTTCCATGAGGACTTTTCAACACGCTTGGTGGAGTGGCTGGAGCTGATGAGGGCGCAGGGAATCAGCAAGGTATTCCTCTATGCCACTGATGTGCATCCAAACATCATCAAGGTATTGCGTCACTACACTCAGGAAGGATTTGTGGAAGTCACCGACTACACCTATCCATCGCCCTACCTGAATGATCCTGACCTGCGGAGGTGAGGCGAAGGGCTGCTTATGTGTGATGGTGGTGATGGTGGTGGTGGTGGTGGTGGTGGTGGTGGTGGTGGTGGTGGTGGTGGTGGTGGTGGTGGTACAGTACTGTGGTCTATGTTGGGCTGCACAGGAGCAGAGCCGATCATGGGAAGGGCTAGGAGGCTGTACCACATATGTAAGTATGCTACCACCATATGTAAGTATACTATATATTAGTATATACCTCATACTAAGTATGATTAGTGTACTGATGAAGACCATCAGTTCAAATAATTCTTAATAGTGTAGGAAAGGAAAAGGCTTTAAGACAATGATGATGACACAAATTATGAAGATGATGAATGGAGTCCCTCTGTTGTACTCACGTGTCACTTTGCATTTCTTTGTTTTAAGATTCCAAAGATAAACAGGTAAAGATTTGAAAATATTTATTTCCACGTGCCAAATCTACAATGGACCATGGTTGGACCAAATTTTGCAGCTGAACCAAGGCCAACAAATAGGGAGCCCCAAAAATAAATGAAAGAGAAATACATATACTAGAATATCAATAATGTACCATGTAGTTGCACCAACAAGGGGGTACCATATAATCTTGTCAGTGCCCAAGGCCTCTAAATGTCATAATCCGGCCTTGTGAGTGACCACTTCACGCCCTCAGGTTGTGGGTTATGGTGGAAGAAGGGAAGATGTTTACTCAGGAGAATGTGTACTTCAATGACTGTGTTCTGCGTCACATGCATCGGTACCGTTTCATTGCCCATTTTGACCCCGACGAGATGCCTATTTTACCCAAGCATGACAACTTTCCCCATCTATTGGATGAACTTATGGCAAGGTACGTAACTCAGGCTAAAAGGCCCCTTTCATATCTTTGGCAGCTTGAATACAATGTTCTGCAGCTCAAGCCTAGTGTTTGGACAGACCTGTGTCGTCCGGTCATGTCTTTTTTTCATATATTTTAAGACCAAACTTTCGATGAGATTATAGCAGAAGTCTTTCAGGATTGTTCCTTTATGACATAAACTCCTTTCAACAATAGAGATCTTATATTCGTAATTTCCCATCTAATAATCTGTCACCCTGGCACTTATTTAGACACTCACTCACCTATTTGGCTTACGTGTGTACATTTTTCTTTTCACATTGCCATCAATATACGCCATTCTCCTGACCACTCGTATCATAGTCCCCAGTTTGTAATCAAACTCGTGCTTCTTTCTGACAGTCAAATATTCAGTACACAAATTGAAAAAAAAATTGATGGAACGTCAATTAATAATGAACAATATATATGTCGATAATGAACTGTTCCTTTTGTTCACAGCCAGCAAGGGGGAGGTCCACCTGGATACAAGTTTCAATATTTTTACTTCTTCAACAACCTTGAACCGAGTAAGGAAGCTGCAGACTTGCCAACCTACTTGTGGGCGCTGCGTCACACCCGTCGCCAAGCCCATTATATTACTCCCCCCACTCTATACCTCCACAAGTCCTTATTTGACATGAATACTGTCAGGGGCATCTTCTCTCATGGTCCCCTGCTGTGCTTATCAGGTAAGTTGCTAGGCTCAGAAGAACATAAAAATGGAAAGTTAATGTTGGACTGAAATAGACTGTGTGATCATACAATCTATCCCGTTTAAAGATAAAAATTGTATTATACAAAACAAGAAAAACATAGAAAGACCGGCATTACTCAAACCCCTTTTTGCTGATAGCATGCAAGAAGAAAGAAAAGCTTGTTCAGTTCGAATCCATGCATTTATAACCATATCGTAATGATCAGATCAATATTTAGGTTTTGTTTTGTATTGGAAGTGTCATCGTCTGATCCTAATATATGCTTTTAACATTCTTTTTTTTTCTTTAATTACGTGTTTGCTACACATAACTTTGCAATATTTTTATGATGAAGCTGATGATTTCATTGTGTTTTCCAAACAGGACCCTGCTCTCAGAACAAACTTAAAAGAGTCCCCTACGACATGGGGTTCTTAGGACACTTCAGGAACACTTGTAATGAAACGTGTATGAAGAACACTTTGCATGACTTGACGTTACTCAAATACAAGAAACAAGTCGATGCCAGAGTGATGAAGGTGCTGAGTACTCTGCAGCTATTAGGATCCTGAATAGGTAGAGATTATATGTACGTACATATGCCACCAATTATAAATCATAGTATCTACCAACAGCAGGATGTGTGTATGTGTCTACTTGTAGCTGCAACCCCTTTTTGGAGACATTGTGCTGACGATGTAACAGCGCCATGCCATATTATTATGACATGGCCAACCAGCCTTGTATGTGTGTTGTGTCAGCGTGGAGACCAAGGATGCTGACAGTGTCCACGCCCCGCAGGCCTGGGAAACCGGAACCTGTGATGTCCCGGCAAAACCCCCTTATATAGGGGGTTTATCTGTGTTTCCTGGATGCCAGAAAAGCGTTTGACAGAGTGAATTACTGGAAGCTCTTTCATAAACTTCTCGTCAGGGGTACACCTGGGTACATTGTTAATTTATTAATGTACTGGTACACTACCCAGGAATTTACTGTTAAGTGGGGTAATTCCTTCTCGCTGTCCTTTAGTACTGGCAATGGTATTCGGCAGGGAGGGATTTTATCCCCCTACCTGTACAATGTGTACACGGATAATCTCAGTGCCAACCTTCGTGATACAGGTATCGGTTGCCACATACATGATGGGTGCATCAACTCACTGAGCTATGCTGATGATATGGTACTGCTCGCACCCACTGCGGATGCGTTGCAGGACCTTATCAATGCGTGTCAGGTGTATGCTGCCAAGCATGACATTGTCTACAATACCACTAAGACAGAGTTCATGGTAGTATCACCGGCACGCGCTCAGGTGAATTACCTGAAAACAGCATGGCTCGGTGGGTCTGCCCTCACTTTTGTGGATAGATTCGCATACCTAGGCCATGTTATATCCCACGACATGACTGATGATGACGATATCATCAAGCAGACCACCAAGCTTCTTGTTGTGGGAAATACTCTACAGAGGAAATTCTCCTACTGTAGCAGAGAGGTGAAGATGGAGTTATTCAGGAGTCACTGCTACTCTATATACTGCAACTCGTTGTGGTCGCGGTACAAGGTGGCCACTATGAACCGCCTTAAAGTCTGGCACAATGAAATCCTTAAGAGGCTTCTGGGGCTGTCCAGGTGGTGCAGCTCGTCCCTGGCTTTCGCTAGGAACGGGGTGAACAATCTGGATGTGATCCGTCGACACTCCGTGTTCAGTTTAAGGAGTAGGGTGCAGCTCTCTGCGAACTCCATCATCACCTCTGTCAGGCAGAGCTCGGCCTATGTATGTGGACCTATACAACAGCGGTGGCTGGGTCTGCTGTTTGTGCAGAATGTGGGGTAGCACAGGTGTCCATGTATGCTTTTCTATGTACTTTGATACTATGTCCCCTAATGTGCCTGTACTTTGTTCCTGTTTTTGTTTTTGCTCTAGTACTTAAGTTTACTCTTTGGCTTGTTCTTATCGCTTTGTTTTTTGTATGTATGCCTCCGGGCGAGAATAAAATTATAATTAGTATTATTATATGATGCCTGCTGGCTGAAGAGAGGTAGAGAAACAAGAACAGAGATGAGAGGAGAGGTTACAGAAACACTCTGCTTCACCACACCTGTGTATGTATGTACGTCACCTTAATAATTGTTCTAACCTGTATTTAAGACTTTGGTATCATTGGCCGCTTGTAAAAACCCGTAACTTTATATTTAGTCAGGGATCCAGTCACCAAAATTTTGAGAGAACCTGACATGGCATGCTATACTTTTTCTCTGTGTTTTTACTATTAATTTGGACATTAAGGTCTGTGGAATGAGATGTCTGCTCTGTCGGAAACGTTGCAGAAAAAAATTGTGCCTATTTTTGTACATGCAGGCTTTGTTTTTATATCGAAAAATGTGAAAAAGTTTTTTTCCATAAAATCATCAGTGGAATGTGTATGCTGTCAATAAATGCAACCAAGTTTCACTGACCACTTGCGTTCACAATATTAAGTTGAGAAATACACTTACTTAACTGTCCACAATGATTTAGAATAATTTTAATGCAAGAGCGGCCCCTATTTTTTTTTTTTTATTATTTTTATTTATCTTTCATTATAAAGCAACTATTCCCTGAGTTATGACATCATCCAATGTATCATTGCTTTCAGCAAATATTATAGCTACTCCAATAGAAAATATATTGAAAATAAAACAGAAATCAATGGATCAGTGGTGACATTATTACCCTTAAACTCAAAATTCCGAGAGACATCTGCATATCATAATTATACTGTATATATACTATACATATATCTATATCTATATCTATATCTATATCTATATATCTATGTATATATATATATATATATATATATATATATATATATATTATATATATATATATATATATATATATATATATATATATAGCATAATGGAAGTTTATATTAATTACTAGAAAAACAAATTCTGCAGCATCACATGAAATCAACATTCAACTGAACAAATAACTTATGGTTTATAATGTGTAATGCCTATCACTCTTTTATTGTGAGTTCAATCCTTGAACATTTGTTGGCGTCGCCGGTGCAGAGACATACGATGACACACTTCACGTTGGCTTTAGCACAGGAGCATCCCCGGGCACACTTGCTTTTTTTGCAGAGACAATATTTGGTGCGTTTAAATTCTGCAGGTTTTGCCCCCTTCAGCATCATGGTTGCCATCAATTTACCATTCACAAGCTCTCTGCCAAAGTCAGTGACAGCAGGGTAGGTTGGCTGAATAATGTGTGCTCTCTTGCATATAACTAACTGATGCAGGGTTCGGCGAAGGCGCAACTGGAAGGTAGGTGGAAGACAACGAATGTCGCCTTTGATGTTATCAAAGAGATGGTCTCTCAGCGCATCCAAATTACCACCAAAGTCACTCTTTTCATGCAATGACACCATGTATTGAGCTAGCTAGGAAACACCTAGGAAACAACAAACCTTTTGAACTACATTGGCGAAACATGCGTATCTCAGAACAAGTCACTTCCTGCAGGATGCACACTTATTCTTGTTGGAATCTTCCGTTATCCTGATCGCACTGTACTGTTGTCACCAGATTCTCAGTTTGAGCTTTCATAACTGTCCTGTGAGAAGCATGAGGAGGCAGATACCAGAATGTTTGCCAACATTGCATACTCAGTACAATATTTGCACAAAAATCGGTCTGTAGTGGTGGCTACCGACACAGACGTGATTATGATGTGCATATGCTACATCACACGCCTGGCTGGCCTGGAGGAGCTGTGGGTGAAGAAGATGGATATCTACCTATCTGCTCATGCAATTGCCGAAGCCCTGTCTGTGAAGTATAGTTTTGAAGCTCCAGATCTTACATCCATACTCCTCAGCACCTACATACTGACTGGATGTGACACAGTGAGCTATCTCAAAAGAAGAGGGAATAGGCGCGCCTACAAAATGCTGTTGATCATCTGACAGGCCTTCTGCCCCTGTGCATATACGGTGACTCTGAAGAAAGCCTGGATCTTCAAGAAGATGTTGTGACAGCAGCTAGGCGATACATGGTGTCACTGTATGAAAAGACTGACTTTGGTGGTAATTTGGATGCGCTGCGAGCCCATCTCTTTGATAACATCAAAAGCGACATTCGTTGTCTTCCTCCTACCGTAGATGCCTTCCAGTTGCACCTACGTCGAACACTGCATCAGTTAATTGTATATGCAAGAGAGCACACATTATTCAGCCAACCTACCCTGCTGCCACTGACTTTGGCAGAGAGCTTGTGAATGGTAAATTGATGGCAACCATGATGCTGAAGGGGACAGAACCTGCAGAATTTAAACGCACCAAATATTGTCTCTGCAAAAAAAGCAAGTGTGCCCGGGGATGCTCCTGTGCTAAAGCCAACGTGAAGTGTGTCATCGTATGTCTCTGCACCGGCGACGCCAACAAATGTTCAAGGATTGAACTCACAATAAAAGAGTGATAGGCATTACACATTATAAACCATAAGTTATTTGTTCAGTTGAATGTTGATTTCATGTGATGCTGCAGAATTTGTTTTTCTAGTAATTAATATAAACTTCCATTATGCTATATATATATATATATATATATATATATATATATATATATATATATATATATATATATATATATATATATATATATATATATATATATATATATATAGATATAGATATAGATATAGATATAGATATAGATATATATATAGATATATGTATAGTATATATACAGTATAATTATGATATGCAGATGTCTCTCGGAATTTTGAGTTTAAGGGTAATAATGTCACCACTGATCCATTGATTTCTGTTTTATTTTCAATATATTTTCTATTGGAGTAGCTATAATATTTGCTGAAAGCAATAATACATTGGATGATGTCATAACTCAGGGAATAGTTGCTTTATAATGAAAGATAAATGAAAATATTGAAGAAAAAAAAATTGGGGGCCGCTCTTGCATTAAAATGATTCTAAATCATTGTGGACAGTTAAGTAAGTGTATTTCTCAACTTAATATTGAGAACACAAGTGGTCAGTGAAACTTGGTTGCATTTATTGACAGCATACACATTCCACTGAGGATTTTATGGAAAAAAAGCTTTTCACATTTTTCGATATAAAAACAAAGCCCGCATATACAAAAAAAGGCACAATTTTTTTCTGCAACGTTTCCGCCAGAGCAGACCTCTCATTCCACAGACCTTAATGTCCAAATTAATAGTAAAAACACAAAGAAAAAGTATAGCATGCCATGTCAGGTTCAATCCATTTAATTGAGCTTTGAGCCTGTGGATCCCAGACTAATTGTTCAACCTCGCAGTGTACATATATTACATATATATTTATAATAATATATTGTCTTTCTCAATTCCTTGGCACTTACATACTTATACATTACTTAAATCTGCAAGCCTTACTTAAAACCGCTCGACCACTTGTATGCACTACGACCTTGATGATTGTGTACCTTTGTGCAGTGAGAGAAAGATACCTTGACTTTCAAGAGAGGCATCAACTTGGCAATCACCCCTACAGTAGGGTTATGACTAAAACATATTTTTTTCGAATTTTAAATGTCCTGCTATGTTAAGCGATGAGGTTTCATATGCTTATCATATTAGTTATAGTTATTGTTCTTTTGTATGAAAATATTTCCCCCACCGAGGCACTTATATTGCTGAATTTTCACTATGTTATGGTGAGGTCCTCTATTTAACATTAAATTTATGAAAAAATTGTAATTTCAATGCAAGTTGTACCTGGTAAAGTCTTCGTTGGGTATAGTGATTTGCACTTCTAACAACGATTTATATTTCTTGTATTGCAGCCTCATAGAAGAAATGTCATACTTCAGATCTGGTGACACAGTTGAAAAGAATGCACGAAAATGGGCTTCAAATCTACCATTAGCCGTCCATACAAGGCGGCGTGACCTTCCTCGTGTCGAATGCTTGTAAGCAAGCCTTTGCTAAAAGTTGCTAATGGTTGCTAAAGAGCAAGTTACACCAGGCTACCTCAAAAGTGACATATTTTGGGAAGATACCACACGTTACTGGCAGATGAGAAAATGAAAAATACTAGAATTCAACGGATTGTCAATGAATTAACTCTGTTGTTGGAAAAAACTCAGCTTTCCCACTCTTAGTCAGCAAGCCATAAATGCACGACTGAACAAACTTATAGGTTTGCATGAGAAGAACCAACCGAGACCGAAAAAAGACTTTGTTAATGATATAGACAGCATATTTGACATCACTAAAGTTGATGGTGCTTGGCTTTGTCGCGAGGATAAAGAGCTTTATCACAAACAAAAGAAATCAGGTGGGAAGGTGGGATATACCACTCATAACCCTGCACCAAATGTATCCGTGCATCCTTCAAAAAGACAGAGACATGTACCATTACCACATGAGCAAATCGTTGGTATACCCAATACGGAAAATGAATATGGCACCTCAAGCAACAATGTGAGCAGCGCAACAGAGTGCAGCTCTGATGATGAGCCAGAGCCAACCATGAGAAAGAAACCATCTGCGACATACCACAAAAATTGGTGGCCACAAAACATGGCCACAAAATTGGTGCCTCTTCAGTCTTTATCCACCAACAAAGCATTTAAAGCCTGTGCAAGTCTCGGAGAAGAAGGTGTGGCTCTTCCTACACCCACACAATCAGGTGTCTGGCGCGGAGTCGACAGATTTGTAGAAAAAATGAAGGATGAAATCAAATTTCTTCTGAAGGAGGAGAAGGACTTTTGTCTTCACTTTGATGGCAAAAGACTGTTAAAACATGAGTATCATGACTGTAGTCTGCCTCAAAAGTGCAACTAGAGAGATTAAACTTGGAGTTGGACGGTGCAAAAGCGGATCTTCTCAGGATGTATATGATGCACTGGAAAAAATTATTGATGAATATGATGCCGTGTCAAGCATTAAAATGATCATATGTGACACAACTTCCGTAAACACTGGACGATCAAATGGCGTTGTTATGATAATACAGAGAGCGATGGTTGGAAAAGGTTTAGAGATGCCTCAATACATTGGATGTCAGCATCACATATTGGACAGACTATTGAAACACGTTCTGGACACCTACGGTTCTAAAACGACGACCAAACCGAGTCTGAACTACAAGTTCATCGATGAACTGTTGGAAAACTACAAAGAACTACAAAGTGAGTACAAGGCAGAAACAGAAATGGATGTGGACGAGAACCCCGGCTGGAGGGACGACTTCAAGTTCTTGTATGAACTCTGCAAGGCATTCCAGCATTGTAAGAAGCACGCTGCGTTCCCGGTCATCAAGTGGAGGAAGCTGCCTTCGCTACACAGTGCCCGATGGAACTCGAGGGCTATTTATACCCTCATTGCATACTTTCTACTGCCATCATGGCACAGTGTTTTGGAGCTTCCAGCATGCTTCATCGCTGAAAAGTGGCAAGAAGCCTGGTTCAGTACTCAAAAATTCAAGGAGACAACCTATGACAACCTCCTCCTCGGCATCACAAAGTTGGGATGTGCCAGTGCCCTGAAGGGCTTGAAAACTCACTGGAGCAGGGCACCATCAGTGCTTGATGTACCTCGCTCGAATATGATTGCCAAGAGGGCTGTGAAGGTGATGGAAGAGCTGGGTGAAAAATGCATAAAAGACAAGTATTTAGATCTAATGTTTTTTTTTTTTTTTTTTTTTATGTTGGAGCCTATAGCGCCTGTAGGCTTATAGAGGTCTTGATGATGTTGGTTGAACTCGCCCGTTGGTGAGTTGTTACCAACAATGTGTAGTTTGTGCAATGTAATATACAATTACTGCTATTAGAAAATTTCAAAGATTTCTAAGCTTGTGGTGGGGGACATATTTTAAAAATTGAACGGAATCACTAAGTTTTTTGTAATGTGCACTAAAATGTTCATTACATTTCATAGCAGGCAAATTTTTTTATTCCGAATCATAACCCTACCCTACAGGTCATTCACTCTGTAAGCTCCTTGGGTTGACCCCTGCTACCTTTAATAACAAGACAAAAAAGGGTTACACAGCTATTATAGTGAACTTCATCATAAATCGAGTGCCTGTTCTCTGCAGCTACACGAAAGAATAATCATCGTAATTCACTTATGTTTCCCCTGTGGAAAATCAGTTTGTGCCTTCTTGATATAAAGGGTTAGCGTCAATGAAAAATATGGATGTTATGTTGAATTTTCTCATCGTGCCGCTCCCATATGTGTTCCCCTCTCTCTCTCTCTCTCCTCTCTCTCTCTCTCTCTCTCTCTCTCTCTCTCTCTCTCTCTCTCTCTCTCTCTCTCTCTCTCTCTCTTCTCTCTCTCTCTCTCTCTCTCTCTCTCTCTCTCTCTTTTCATATATATATATATATATATATATATATATATATATATATATATATATATATATATATATATATATATATATATATATATATATATATATATATATATGCTATATATATACTCACCCACAATCACATACAGCCACTCATAACAAGTATTCCAGTCTCGTCCCGTCGGTCATTCGGTAAAGACGTGCGGCTGCGTGCTCCTGATACGGGTCAAGTCAGGTCAGGGGTGATAGGGGCTGTGAGGGTGTGCCCAGCGCTCCCTCCATTTGTTGTGTTTCGTTGTGTAGTGGCGGAAATTGACTTAACTTAACTCGATGATTAAGAGGTCCAGAAACTAACTTTTTCGTATTCGATGTAAAGTGACTGGGCTGAGAAAACAGAAAGATGAAAGGCTTGATGTATTCTGAAACTCTCAACAAAGTTATCTCATTTAAAGGTCTCAATTTTTTTGATGTCACCGTATATACCGTCGCCACCAAAGCCACCGCTTACGCCTTTCGTAAAATTATATCTGACTTTGTCTCTCCCTCGTAGAGTCTCTTCATCCCCCTTTCTATCTCTCTATCTCTCTCGCTCTCATTCTCTCCCCCTAGTCTCTCTCCCTTTCTCTTAATTATCTCCATATCATCTCTCACGCTGCCCACTTCCTAACCATAACCCACCTTCACACATTCTTTTCCTTTCTTTCTCTCGCCCCTACTCCGCCGTAATGCGCTTAAGCTTTCTCATTTCAAGAGTAAACGAGCCGTAATCTTAAACTCATATAATCTGTTTACTGTCGTCTCCCCTTGCCTTCACCTCTATCCTTCCTCCTTCAGCCTCCCCAGAGCAGGCCTCTCTTCTGGAAAAGCAATAAACTTTATGTCCTTAATCCTGCCAACTCCATTCCCTTACTAACAACAACAACAACAACAACAACAACAACAACAACAACAACAACAACAACAACAACAACAACAACAACAACAGCAACAGCAACAGCAACAGCAACAACAACAACAACAACAACAACAACAACAACAACAACAACAACAACAACAACAACAACAACATCTCTCTCTCTCTCTCTCTCTCTCTCTCTCTCTCTCTCTCTCTCTCTCTCTCTCTCTCTCTCTCTCTCTCTCTCTCTCTCTCTCTCTCTCTCTCTCTCTCTCTCTCTCTCTCTCTCTCTCTCTCTCTCTCTCTCTCTCTCATGATCCTTCCTTAATTAAAGACACATGTACAAAACAATTTTATCCACAATGGTATGAACATGACCAGAACATGACCACGAGACTCCATTGTTGGTTAATACTCTGACCAAACACATCTTGCAGGGTTAGAAGCTCAACACATTTCCGAGTAACAAAACTCAATTAACGTTCTTAAGTCAGTCTTATCAGCCACCTGCAGATCCCTGAGAAACAAAACTTTGCAATGAGCTTAAATAGCATAAGAGACAAAATGTACGAATAGTGAGGTTGTACAGGAAATATTATTGGCTCATTTTTTCTTTTGTCTCTGTGTTTTTCTCATTTTTAAAAATTTACTTGCACCCTTCGCTTTCTCTATTATCATTTTTTTATAATTTCATTTCCATCCCTTAAAACACAAACTGTACGCCATTTAACAGACTTCACTACTTGATTGGAAACATATTGATCAAGCAAAAACAGTCAATCTTCGGTAGGACACTGAAATATCCGACCTCTTTATACAATGGCGTCCCTTTAATCAATGCATTTGGTTTTCAGTGCTCTGTTCTGCCCCAAACTTGTTTTACTGTTTGGTGGGGGGTTGTAGTCTTCTGAGGCTTCATGACTTTATAATGTATTCTAATATAATAATAATAATAATAATAATAATAATAATAATAATAATAGTAATAGTAATAATAATAATAATAATATATAATAATAATAATAGATAATGATTATCATGTAACCAATAAAATAATTTGTAATACTAATTACTAGATGGCCAGAGCTCTCAAAATTCATACATTGATGATGACCCTAAAGATAATTCTCAAGGTCACCGTAGAATTTCTTCTTCATATCATTTCCTCTTTGTGGTCCATTAACACCGGCTATCTTGCATATTTAGCGAGATATTCCGTGAAAATTTATTTGACCTTCAGCATGACCTTCGAGGTAATTTCAAGGTCACATCTGAATTCCTTACACAGGATTTCCTATGAGTGCTGCATTGACATCATAGCTATAAATCGCATTTCTAACAAGTTATTTCATGCAAATGGATCTGACCTTGACAGTGACCTTGACAGTGGTCATTTTCATGGTCATTAACATTTCAGGGTCATAAGGTATCATAAAAGTGGTGAAGTGAAACCATAGCTTTGTTTTAACCATAGCAAGTTTTGCTACAATCCGTTAATCCTTCCTCGAGTCATCGCCTTCACAGACAAATATACAGACAGTCACAGACACAGACGCCGATGAAAACAATACTCCCGCGACACTTTCGTGGACGGTCATAGTAATATTAATGATAATAGTAGAACCACCGTCCACCATAAACCATACATTATTCTGCCGAATAATATCTTCTATGCATTTATTGCCTATAGAGACCTTTCTATGATATGTACTTGAATTCTTGTTCCAAATCTCTAATATAGTGACATATCTATGTCTTGCTATAGCCATGGGCCTACTGACCAGAATGGTGCTGCCGTACATGCGTTCTTGCAAGCTTCTCTCTCTCTCTCTCTCTCTCTCTCTCTCTCTCTCTCTCTCTCTCTCTCTCTCTCTCTCTCTCTCTCTCTCTCTCTCTCTCTCTCTCTCTCTCTCTCTCTCTCTCTCTCTCTCTCTCTCTCTCTCTCTCTCTCTCTCTCTCTCTCTCTCTCTCTCTCTCTCTCTCTCTCTCTCTCTCTCTCTCTCTCTCTCTCTCTCTCTCTCTCTCTCTCTCTCTCTCTCGTTATCCAATCACCTTACCTCGCCGTTCGCTATCAACAAAACAGAGGTATAATTGTATTCTCCCATTCCTCTGTTTAAAGGTGTAACAAAAGCTCAAACATGTTCAGGGAAACAGAGGAGTTTTGTTTATTGTTAACGTCAAAAAAAAAAAACGAAAAAAAAAGAAAAAAAACGCGTAACTTTAATATAAGTATTTCTCCTCAAAGAGACACCCGTGGTAAGACTTTTTCCTTTGATACGTCAAACTCACAATTCTGAAACCTTCACCTGCACTTGTTTCGGGTAATAAAGTTAGTGTGCGAACACAACAAACATGAAATCAAATAAACGCAACATGGAAAAAATGAAAGAAAACAAACCACTTTTTTCAGTTAGTTCATAAAGAAGCAAGCCTACATAATATAAGAGCTGCGTCTTGTACTTAGTTATACCTGTATATTTATTTTTTTCTCTCTCACCAGTTAATTTAGGAAATATAAAGTGTACTGAAACTGTACTTGTATGTTTGACGTAACTATTAGATACAACATAGGTGAATGATATTGTAAAAATGAAACAGTGATTCAGTCTTGGTTTTATTAATGTGTTAATTTATTTATTTGAACTTTAATTCAAATTACTCAGTAAACAAAACTGTAAAAGTAAGACACTTAACCGCACTGTGTAATCTTAAGTTTTATCATCATTACTTTCTATGATCGGTTGTATAATCAAGTTCTTTTTTTCAGTGTGCACGCGTCTTCGCGGGATATTTTGATTAAGTTAATGGAAAAAAGTTTTCTTCCAACTAACTAGGCTCCTTTCATCCTCCTCTCCCATGCACTTACGGCTCAGGCCTTCCAGGATAACTGCCACATGCTTCCACGTCATTGCCTTTAGAAAAGTCGTGCATTGTATGATCTTAAGTCATAATATATGAATGTTTGATAGCTCTCTCTCTCTCTCTCTCTCTCTCTCTCTCTCTCTCTCTCTCTCTCTCTCTCTCTCTCTCTCTCTCTCTCTCTCTCTCTCTCTCTCTCTCTCTCTCTCTCTCTCTCTCGTTGCTGTTAGCAACGTGTCTAGCTGTTTACTGTTCACCATATACATGGACCAGCTTGTTAGGATGCTGAGGCGTAGTGTTGGGCTTGATGGGTTTCTTGTAGACTTACATATGCTATTACTTATGGATGATATGGTAATACTGGCCACGTCAAGGGATTCGTGTTTGAGAAAACTGAGTGTAGTACTGGATTATTGTCGTGAATATGGAATGGTGTTAAATGAAAAGAAAACAAAGGTTATGGTTATTCGCGGCACGGCTGAAGACAGAATCCCGTTGGTAATGCATGATATTAAGATTGAGTACGCTTCGAAATACCTGTATTTAGGGGCTTGGTTTAGCGATGATGCAAAAATAAATTCGGCGTTAGGTCTTCACGAAACGTCAGGAGAAGCACAGCTCAATAAATTTGCTATATTTTGTGCTGCGAATTCTAATATGCCATACATTTATAAGCGCAAGGTGTTCGATGCTGCAATGACATCATCTCTTTTGTACAGTTCAGAAACCTGGCTAGTAACGTATCCGAAGAAGATCATTGCACAATACAACAGAGCCGTAAAGTGTTTGCTAGGAGTCAGAAAATATACCAGTCCGGATCTCTGTATGATTGAATCAGGCATACAACCAGCACAAGATGTAATTGCTAGGAGGAGGCGAAATTTTCTTGAGTCACGGTTGAGGGCACCAGATGAAGGGGAACCCTATCATTTAGCGTTCAGGTTGTGTGAGGCGGCCAATACTCCGGGATACAGATTCTTGACACAGGCACTAAGGTATGAGAGTATTGTAAACCCACTTGACAGGGTGGCTAGACGGATTCAGGAGAAACCTCAGACTGCCTCCAAATATGTCACATACAGAACACAAATCAACACCGGACTCTCTGTACATTCAGTGTATGTAAATAGGGATTTTATCCCGGATTATAAACGCCAAGCATTTACGAGGCTACGTACGATGTCCCATAATCTTAGAATAGAAACAGGCAGGAGAAATGGAATACCGAAAGAACTACGACTGTGTTCATGTGTAGAAAATGCAGTGCAGAATGAGTCCCATGTGTTGTTGCAGTGTCCACTCTCCAGCCAATGTAGAAGCAACTATGTCATGCTAGACTTCTCCAGTATGGATAATTTGATGGGTACAAGGGATAAAGTAGGCTATCTGTGCAGTTATATATATGATGTATTGAAATTATATACGTAAGGGATGTGTCACCATAGTAGATGTGTTTCGTTTGTTTGTTTTAGGTTAATATGAAATATGTAGGAGTATAAATTTGGACAAATATGAGGAAATTATACATGTAATAAGGTAAAATGTTTGTGAAACTTTTGTCAATAAACTAATAATAATAATCTCTCTCTCTCTCTCTCTCTCTCTCCTCTCTCTCTCTCTCTCTCTCCTCTCTCTCTCTCTCTCTCTCTCTCCTCTCTCTCTCTCTCTCTCTCTCTCTCTCTCTCTCTCTCTCTCTCTCTCTCTCTCTCTCTCTCTCTCTCTCTCTCTCTCTCTCTCTCTCTCTCTCTCTCTCTCTCTCTCTCTCTCTCTCTCCTATCTATATATATATATATATATATATATATATATATATATATATATATATATACATATACATATATATATATATATATATATATATATATATATATATATATATATATATATATATATGTATATATATATATATATATATATATACATATACATATATATATATATATATATATATATATATATATATATATATAATAGATAGATAGATAGATAGATAGACATATAAATATGCATATTATGATCATATCGATGGATAGAGAAAAGCTTACAGAAAGATAGATGGAGCAGATAGACACGTGCACAGACAAACAGATAGATAGACAAACTGATACAGACAGACATCAAGACAAACAGGTAAAGGCACATACATTCATCTCAAACAGCCAAAGCTGTCGCCATTTTGTACAACTTTTCTTTCCATCATTTTCCAAAGAGGGCAAGTCGTTAATTTCCTCCGCATTAGTGAGGCGGTTCCATTAGCCTCTTCGTTTGGCAGATCGAACTCTTAATTTCCTTGATTCACCGCACCCGGGAAATTTCATTTTAACTCCGTTTTCATTTCGACAGCAGAAAAAACCCCCGAGTGGAATCTACATTTTTCCCCGTCTGTATTTATTCTTTATTGACGTAAATGAGGGAAAAGAAGATAAGATGAGGGAATGTAAATGTGTCGTTTCATGAAAAAAGAAAATAAGGTTATTCGTAAGTCTATTCGGAGTAGTAATTACATATATGTTAGGAGAGATGACCTGATTTCTCACTCTCTCTTAATTAAGTAAATGGTTTTATGCGAATTGACTCTACTTCCAACACCGCTGTTTGCTACAACTTACATTACTGTGCTAGCTAAAGACTACACAGAGACACAGAACAGACTGAAACCCACGGTACCAATATTTTTACTTCCTTAAGTTTACCCGGGTACTCATTGGCTAACCCGCATGAAAAAATAATCAGCTGGCTCACTGGTAAGTCTTCTGCTATAATTTCAAACCAATGTCTGTGGATTTAAAACTATATTCAATGTTACGATTATACCACCAATACACATAAAAGTATATATAGAGAAATGTAATCATCGACCAAGATGATAAATATTACTAAAATAACCGGTAGAATATATCTAGAATAGTCAAGTTTCAAAAGGGCGTAAGAGAAGGACGCAGCTATAGTAGGATGAAAGAAAAAAATGTTTGAAACATAAAAAGTACCAATAAACAGCATTTTTTTTTTTTTACATCACAAAGGACTGGCCTAGGTAAAAAAAAAAAATGAGAAGCAACAAAAAGCCCGCTTAATTGTCAGTCCCTGTAAAGAAGACAGTAAGAGAATATTGAAAGGGTGTGGACCAGTTTAGTTCGGGAAGTGTCTTGTCATTCCTCTCTTGAAAATATTTAAGTCGTAGGAATTGTGCCGTTCTGGCGGAAAAAGGGACAATTTAATTCAATAAATGACTTAGTAACGAGATGGCTTTAATAGTGGTATAGTTTAATGTTGCCCCGAACACATGAGAGGCGTAATCCAATAGTATAATGCACTTCATCTTCTTATATAAGAATTCACAGGCTTGCCTTCGAGCACCCCTTTCCCTAGCTTCTTTATCCTTACTTCCCACTCACCTTCTCATTAATACAATAACAAATGCTGTAAAACTTAAGCTACAGAGACCCACAATGAGAAGAGACATGTAACGCCTTGTAATGTAACTATATAAGTAAAATTCAGTATCGTATAATAAAACGTAATCCAATAGTATACGGATGCACAAAGGTATCAATGATTGGGGGAGAAGAATTGACCGGAACTTGTGTTTCTAATTCCTGGCTAACAACTGATTGACGAGAGCTTGAGCGAAAAACATGGTTATTTTCTAGTATATATAATGTTAATGGACTCTAATTTCCCATTGCATTTTTTTACTTGCTAAATGATGATAGGAGTAACGGAGCATGCAGTATAAACAAATATCAAATAACAAACAAAAAATAATGAGAAATGTAAGCTTCTTAATTTTTTTTTATTTCTACTATACATGGAAATAATTACTCAAAATGTAATGAATATATCTAATGTTAATTGTGTTGATTAGTGAAGGATGGGGGGAAGGGGGGATGAGGGGTAAGGCAGGGCAAGGAGGGGGGAGGCACGGGAGAGAAGAGAAGGAAGAGACGGTGAAGAGAAGAAAAAGACAAGAGAAGACAATATGAGACGAAAAAGATAAGACAACAAAAAATAGAAGACAGATGGTGTCATTCCCTCGGCTGTAGAATTACCGCGCCTATACGTCGCCTCGTTTTAGGTTATTAGTGAAGCTGACCGAGTAACTTTGGAAGGTGGGAAAAGTCTCATGATGGAAGACACTGTACTGACTTTCCTACACGTGGGGGAAACTTATTCATAATGCAAAACAGGATCATTATTGTATATTGAATCCCTTGAAGAATGGCGCGTATTTTATAGAATGGGATGTGTAATGAATGATGTTTCTACTTTCCTAAGCATGCAAAATTATCTTAGAGAGGAAAATAACAACTACATTTCGCCTGTTGTAAATTGAATATAATTTATCAAATCACAAATTATATCTGACACTGAATGACAAGATACTTTATAACCTGATCCTCATACGTATTATTTCAACTAACAATAATTCATAATATGCTTTGTAAACATCTACTAAAAAATATATTTAGATAGGTAAAGAAAATGAAAAGAAATATAAAAAAATTATCATAAAGAAATTTGTTTTAATATTGCTACATCGTGATGGGAAAAAATAATCACCATCATTTTCATCATCATCACTGTCATCATAATTTGCATCACCGAAAACCAACCACTGGCATTAAGTCCGATACCTAAAAACTTTGATCTCTGAAAGCATGAACTCTTCTGCCACGGACAGAGAAAATAATAATATAATAATAAACATAAATAGGGAAAATGAAAATAATCCAATTTACGCGCAACTTGGACACGGTAAGTCAACAGGATAGACAACATGGCGTCCAAAAGCTCGATATAATAAATTACGCATTCTCTATGGCTAATTTCGTTTAACACATTTTCATGAGATTACTGTAACAATGCACACTTAACACGCAAACTTACGGCTTTGTTTTTTGAGAGCAAGTGCATGAAATCGTTTAATGAAAGAAGGTTCATAACAATTATTATGAGAAGATAACAGCGCTACGTTTTAAAGGTAAGAAATCATATCATTAACGAAGGCAATATGATAGACTTCGGGGATCATTACTTAGCAGAGAATAAAGAGATAGAGAGAGAAAAAAGAAAAAGAGAGAGAGAGAGAGAGAGAGAGAGAGAGAGAGAGAGAGAGAGAGAGAGAGAGAGAGAGAGAGAGAGAGAGAGAGAGAGATTCTGTATTATAAACCGCGCCACGAAAACCAATATCAATAAACAATATACAGAACACACGTATCGAGGCCCGAGAGGTAGAGCAGCGACTGAAAAGTAATGCTACCAAGGATAAAATACATCTCTCTCTCTCTCTCTCTCTCTCTCTCTCTCTCTCTCTCTCTCTCTCTCTCTCTCTCTCTCTCTCTCTCTCTCTCTCTCTCTCTCTCTCTCTCTCTCTCTCCTCTCTCTCCTCTCTCTCTCTCTCTCCTCTCTCTCTCTCTCTCTCTCTCTCTCTCTCTCTCTCTCTCTCTCTCTCTCCTCTCTCTTCTCTCTCTCTCTCTCTCCTCCTCTCTCTCCTCTCTCTCTCTCTCTCTCTCTCTCTCTCTCTCTCTCTCTCTCTCTCTCTCTCTCTCTCTCTCTCTCTCTCTCTCTCTCTCCTCTCTCTCTCTCTCTCTCTCTCTCCTCTCTCTCTCTCTCTCTCTCTCTCTCTCTCTCTCTCTCTCTCTCTCTCTCTCTCTCTCTCTCTCTCTCTCTCTCTCTCTCTCTCTCTCTCTCCCTCCTCTCTCCTCTCTCTCTCCTCTCTCTCTCTCTGAGGGACAAGGGGCAGACTAGCTCTTACTTTACACGCCTTGTACAAACCCACGATCCCTAAGTCTGCTGTCCCACTATACTAATCCCTTCGAGTGTTGGTTCTCGTGTGGGTATATGTGCTTAATTCCTGACGGTAGTAGCGAGGGATCATGGTAGCTCGTGGCAAATACATAGCGATCGAAGACTCAACAAATCGATCTTGTTAGTAGGCTCAGTTAATGACTGCCACGGGAAAGCCTAAAAAAGAGGAGGAGGAGGAGGAGAGGAGGAGGAGGAGGAGGAGGAGGAGGAGGAGGAGGAGGAGGAGGAGGAGGAGGAGGAGGAGGAGAGAGAAAGGTGTACGTTGATGAGCCAGCGGAAAAGGATATAGAGGGAGGAAGGAGAGGTAAAAGAGTACGAGATTCGGAAATGAAGAAAAGAGAGGGAGAAGGGTGCACAGGAGACAACAAAAATAAACGGGTTGTGACTGGAAAATGCTGTAAAGTCTTTGCTGCCATACAGTTTATTACACGACACTCTTACTCCTGCTGGTACTGTTTATCCAAGTAAGACAAGTTCCTGCCACCTCTTACTGCCAACTCTCGAAAATGTAGTTAATGATATAGAACTTCCCGGCCTCTTACTGCCAACTCTCGAAAATGTAGTTAATGATATAGAACCTCCCGGCCTCTTACTGCCAACTCTCGAAAATGTAGTTAATGATATAGAACTTCCCGGCCTCTTACTGCCAACTCTCGAAAATGTAGTTAATGATATAGAACTTCCCGGCCTCTTACTGCCAACTCTCGAAAATGTAGTTAATTATATAGAACCTCCCGGCCTCTTACTGCCAACTCTCGAAAATGTAGTTAATGATATAGAACCTCCCGGCCTCTTACTGCCAACTCTCGAAAATGTAATTAATGATATAGAACCATTATAACTGACAGACAAGAACGGTCTTTGGGATGTCTGCTTCTCAATAACGCGACTACTTTGGCAATCCTATCCTCCATAGTCTGGCTTTTTGTGTCATTGTCTTTTTGTGTGTCTGTATACCAGTCTGTGTGTCTGCTCATTTGAATGTCTAACAGTATGGCTTCCTTTTAGTGCCTACGTGCAATGGGGAGAGATTTGATGGAGACGGCTGACAAACTAACCGAGATACCTAGCTTCTCGTGTAGAGGTATAGTATTAATGAAGCCTAATGGTATTGACAAGGGCTGAGGGAACTTTCGGGGATGATAATGAGGAAGGGGAAGGGAAGCGACGTGGGAAGGGAGGAGAACGAGAGGTGCAATATGGGATGAACAAACTGTGGGATACTAAACGTAATTCCACTAAGTCCTTTTTATGGTTACTTTATGCGTCATTTATATTTCATTAATAACGTTTAGTATGACAATCTCAATACTCCATATTTTTATAATAGCTACCATTAAGAACACATACAGCCTGTGTTGCCTGATTGGATGTGTCTCCGCCTGCTGTACACTAGGTCATAGGTTCAAGCCCAGCTCAGGGTGGAATCCGCTGACAGAACAAGCTGCTATTGTCCTCCTTGAGCAAATATGTATCAACTTTCAAATATCTATGCTGAAAATTATTTGTGTCATATCTCATTTTAATTATCTACCTACCACGTATGAGCACATATATTAGTTTTGGCACAGACTTCCGATTCTATTGCTTTACTGCTAACTGAATTTTGCAGCTTTTGACATGAGAAAGCTTGAAATCTTTTAAAGATATCAGAGAGAACGTGGCTCCATTAGTAAGTCTTCAAGGACACCACATCTACATGGTCGGGGACATACTTCATTGGAGAAACACGTATAAATATAAAAAACGTTGTTTACCGGCTGATATTTAGTGTTTTATTCGTGCATATGAAAGATTTTTTTTATGCTTTCTCATTTTTTGCATCCCCCTCTGATGGAGAAGTTTAATATATGATTTTTTTTCTTCTTGCGATCGCAATTTTGCATCACCCTCCGATGGGGGAGCTTAAAATAATGTATATTTCTTACACATGCTGCCTCTGCCAAATACGTGGGATGACAGCAACACAGAGCAGTTTGTTTTTAGAAAATGCCTTAATAATTTGTAAAGTGAACATTCTGAACATACCAACCTAACAACTTGAACTTACGAGCTTTACGAAAACAATTTGTTTATACTGAACATACAGAAACATATTCTATTATATTATTATATTCTAACATATTCTATTAATCTTACAGAAAATGGTCCAATATTATAAATACTAACTAATTGGTGAAATATCTGAAAAATGGAAATAAAAATTATAAATCAACAAATCCTCAAATATTAGTCACACACATACACACATACATTCTCTAACCACACATATTATTCATATGTACTTTTTTCTTTAGCCTAAGTGACCATCTTTTTTACTTCATTTTCACAGTATGTACATGTGCATTTTATGAGAAAAAATACTGTACATTATTTTCCTAGGTATCTATATTCATTTAATTTTTATTTGTCACTGAATGACGAAAAAGGTGATTGACACATAATAGGTTTCATATGCTTTATAGATAAAAAAAAATAAAAAATCTGATGTTTGATTCCCACCCTAGGAAATGTCGTATTCCCTTGTCAATTCTGGTACCATTGCTTTTACACGCACGCACGCACGCACGCACGCACGCACGCACGCACACCAGAGCCGTAGATAGGGAGAGTTTGGCCATGTTCCGACAAGTCAGGTCGCGCGTGATTGGTGAGTTCAGGTCACGTGACTCCAAGGCGCCATGTTGCATCTATGAAGCTGCTGCCTCTCGCTCTCCCCTCAGTCAGCTCTCACTCTCCCTCCTCAGTGATACAAACTACTCGTACGTGCTGTTGTTCATCGATGTGTACTTGACTCTATTATGGTCTGTTGTGTGGCAGTGGGTTGTGCAGTACAACCTGGGATGGGTAAAATACTGCACAGATTTCCCAGAAATCCAGATAGACGACGACAGTGGGAAATTAAAGTCAGACGTGAGAAATGGAGACCGCACAATAATGCCTACATATGCTCGGTAAGTACAAACATTTTTTGCTTGTGTACCTGTACAGGGTGTCCCTAAGGTCTGGACACACAGGAAATCTCATTAACTATAATTAAATTTTCACCACCACCATCCGATGGTGACCACCACCTGAGGTGGTGGTGGTGGTTGAGGTGGTGGTGGTGGTGGTGGTGGTGGTGGTGGTGATGGTGGTGGTGGTGATGGTGGTGGTGATGGTGGTGGTGGTGATGGTGGTGGTGATTGTGGTGGTGGTGGTGATGGTGGTGGTGAAAATTAAATTATAGTTAATGAAATTTCCTATGTGTCCAGACTTTAGGGACACCCTGTATAATGCAGATAAATATTATTGTACAGCTATTGATTGGTATGATTTCAAGTGGTTCATTGTGCATTGTCTTTCATTATACTATACATTATACACCATACTATTGATAACTAAACACATCATTAAAACAACTTTATCCACGGTGAGCTTCATGTTATCAGAATTTTAAAAAATAGGAATATTTTCCTGGGCACTTTTAATGCACAGTGATCCCACATAGATAAAATTATGTTATCATAGTGATGCACAAAGATATTGTGGATGTATGTTTGTGCTGTAAGAACTGAATCTTGCGTATTCAGTGTTGCGTAAAAGAAAACGATTGTATATATATATATATATATATATATATATATATATATATATATATATATATATATATATATATATATATATATAAACATAAACAAACACTGTGGTGGTAAAACACTGTTTTTTATGCTCTTATCAGGACCACTGTGAGGAGAGTCAGTATGAATCTAGAAGAGCTGATGGCCTGAAACGACTCAAGTCAACTGCTGTTCCAACAAAGTTTGTGTTCATTAAATCAAGACCTATACCACGCAAGCCTCCCAAAATAAGACCACTAGCAGGCACATAACCCATAGATCCTCCTTCCAAACTAATACACGCAGAACATTCGTACACAACTTTACAGCTGATGACAATCAATAAACACTGCAATCATTGTCTGATCCAGGTAAGTCTACCTTAAATTTTTTTCTTAGACTTTTATTACTGTTCTATATATCAGTGTGGATATTAGTATTAGCACTTGCAGTGGACCTAAAAAGTATTACTGTAGCTACACACACACACAGTACACCACAACACAACAAATTTTCTTTATCACATTTCAGGTGAAAAAGGATCGGCAGAATTTAGTCCCTGATGCTGATGGCGGCAGCTCTGATGAAAATAATGGTGCAGACAGTGCGACTGCATTGCACAGCAGGAGATATAATGTGACAGAAAAAACAGAGAGAACAGACAGAGAAACAGCTGTTGCTATAAACCCTATTGGAGAGTTACGGGAAGCAGCACTAATGAGGACGGTAAAACATCTCAGAGTAAAGGTTGTAAAGGAGCGAAATAAAAAATGTCAAGCCTTAAAGGAAAAGACAGCTTTATAAAATAGTATGACAATGGTCTTTAACAAGGACCAGCCTGCTAGTCTCGGTCGTGGCAGTCAGGGTGGTAATTGCAGAGGAATGAAGTGGTCAAATGAGACAGTGAAGAAGGGCCTTCAGTTGAGGTTTGCTTGTGGGTCAACAGGTTATGATTTGCTTTTGTAACAAAAGCAGCCCCTACCTTCCCTTCGGTCACTGAGGAGAAGACTTGAGTTTGTTAGTATGGAACCCGGTATATTAGAAGAAGTGTTTTCATTTTTACAAATAAAGGTTACTGCAATGAAACCGGAAGAGAGTGAGTGCTGCTTAATTTTAGATGAAATGTGCATTCAAGCGGGTCTCCAGTACGACCGATCGTCAAGCTGTTTGAGGGGTGACGTAACACTTCCTGATCACAGTGGTACAGCAACTCATGCACTTGTGTTCATGCTAGGGGGAATTACTACAAGGTGGAAGCAGATAGTGGCATACTATTTTACTGGAAACAGTGTCAAGGGGGAAACTTTAAAACCTGTTGTTCTGGAAATAGTAACACGAGCAAAGGGTATTGGTTTACATGTTAGTGCTGTTACATCAGACATGGGTAGTTCAAACCGGGCCCTTCTGCATAGCTTTGGCATTATTTGTTCACGGAACTGGAGAGTAGTAAACAAAATTCCTCATCCATCTAGCAATAATGAATTTATTTTCTTCATGCATGATGTGCCTCATATTGTCAAGAACTTGTGGGCATCCGTAGTGAAAGGCAATATCATTCATTTGAGCGATGCTGTTGTAGAAAAATTTGAACTGCCTTCGAAGGAAGTGACAGTTCAGCACGTTATCAAATTGTTAACTTTTCAGGGTGACAAAGACTTGAAGCTTGCCCCAAAACTAACAGACGTTCATGTTAATCCATCTCATTTTGATAAAATGAAAGTGTCTGGTGCTTTAGATTTCTTTAGCCATTCAGTGTATTCAGGACTTCATTACTTGGTTGAGTGTGAAGGATACAATAATGATTTACTTACAACAACATGGTTCATTGAACTGATAAACAAGTGGTTTGACTTAATGTCAAGTAGACATCTAGTTATGGCACTAAGCAAATACAACGAATCTTGTTATGAGCAAGCTATATCTCACCTTGAAAAAGTAATATGGGTGTTCAATAACATGGCAATTGGGGTTAAGGCACAGTGGAAACCAGTTCAAACAGGCGTGATATTATCCACCACTACAATCCTCGACCTTCAAAGTAACTATTTAGCCAAAGGTCATAAATACTTCCTCACATCCAGGCTCAGTCAGGATTGCCTAGAGAACTTGTTCAGCTCCATAAGACTGAAAAACCCAGTACCAACTGCCTTAGAATTTCGACAAGCTGTCAAAGTGATTTCAGTTGCTCAGTTTCTGAAATGTTCAAGTGCAAGCAGCTATACGGTATACGACGACTGTGAATTTCTTGCTGAATTCCTTAACAAGCCAAGTGTGATAAGAAATTATTCTTTGGACTGTGAAACAGATACACTGTGTATTGAACAGATCTCAAGCGATAAGGCAATTGATCAAACAGAGATGAGCAGCCTGCATTACATTGTAGGTTACTGCATCAGGAAAGTAAAAGAGTCTGCTACTCATTGCCCGTCGTGTCTGCTAGCAGTCGAGACCAAGCAGTCATCAGTGCCAGATTATGTGCAAAAATTTACCCAGCTAAAAGAGTATAAAGAAAACAGCTTAGTTTATTGTACTAATGACTGTTTGCATGTATTTGAAAAAGCAGAGAAAATATTTTGAGAAAGTGAAAACAGCTTAGCAAAGAAGAGCTATTTGGTAGGCCGCCTTGTGCATATGACAGAAACTCAGACAAACGCTATTATATTTCCTTCTTGCCATAACATTAAGAATAAACTCCTCAAGCACTTCTTCACTTTACGGTTGCACATATATGCAAAAAAGAAAGAAAATAATCAGAAGAGAAAGATTCGTGAAGCAAAAGAGAGAAGTGAGTTAGGGAGCAAAAGTATGATGATGAGGGTTGCAGTTAAAAAATATAGGTAAGTAGTTATAGGTACGCAATATATATATATATATATATATATATATATATATATATATATATATATATATATATATATATATATATATATATATATATATATATATATATATATATATATATATATATGAGACAGGAGTTATACAGGGTGTACAATGCTGTACATTGCTGAGCGGTATTGGGTTTATTCATAAGACTGATCAACAGCCCTCAATTATTTTCTGTATGATTCCAATTATGTATATTGTAATGAAGTCCTTACAATAAATTACAAAGTATCATTAGTACCTTAAATGTATATCTTATGGAAGGCCAAAGTGAACAGACGATGTGGCAGCGCGGGATGGGAGGCAGGCCGGGAGCGCGGGCATAGAGGCAACATGGCGCCTGAGAAGTGAGTGGCCAAACTCTCCCTATCTACGGCTCTGACACACACACACACACACACACACACACACACACACAACACACACACACACACACACACACACACACAGTGGATATCAGCATGCAAGCGGAGGGCGAGGTGGACAGACTGGAGAACACCCACTTGTAGTCCGTCCTCTGCTGAGTGTTAAGGGAAATCGGAGGGAAATTAGATCTCCACAGACTTCCACTTGAATAAAGGATCTTATGTGCGTGAGGAGCTTCGAGGGAACTGAAGGAGGAAGGAAAGGAGGGCGAGGAGAGATGATAGAAGGAGGAGGAGGTGATGGAAAAGTGACAGAAGGGAAAGGAAAGATCGAGGAGTGACTTGTGAATATGTACGAATTTCATTGAATCACCTTTCAGTTTTTCATCGTCCCTTTTAGGCAATCATCGCACCACCTCTCTCCTCACGTGCCTGTCTCCCTTTCCTTACTTCCCTCATTTCCTCCATTCCTCCCTCCCTTCCTTCCTTGCTGTCCCCTCATCGTCACACTCCTACTTTCATCACATAACAGGGGGACCAACTGCTGCCTAGCCTACTCGCTCAATTAGGCTTAGTAGCTACACACGCCCTTTCCTCGGTCACCTTCCCCCGGGCTCACCCACTAGGCCTACGCCGCAGGGTCATTGGAGGAAGGAAGGGTGGACACAGCCGAGGCACCACCCTTTCTTCCCCTTCAGCAAGTTAATCCCTACAATGCTCGTGGTGGTGGTGGACTGGTGGTGGTAGTGGTGGTGAGGCTATTACTATGATTACTAACACTAATGACATCACTGCCTCCTCTGGTGTTCTAGTACAGTACTGTTGATGCTCTTATTCGTCCCCCTATATACTCCTTTGCTCACTGGTCGTGGACTTAACTGCGGCAAGATTTACTGTACATCCTCCTGCCCTCTGACATGACCATTATGACTCCGAATTTAGTTAGAGTTTGCGAAGGACTTCATAATTATAAAAAAGCATTATTTTGTGTGTTTTCTGCGAAGTCTTCAGCAAGGCGAATGTGAGAGTAAATGAATCAAACCATTTAGATATTTAGAAAAGATCGTCCGATCAATCTAGCATAAAAGATTTTATCATGCTGATCGAAAAATTATTATATGACAATAAATCTATACTTAAGATGATACTATGATAGAAATTCAATACGGATATTGTATGTAGTATTAGATCATGCTTGACCAATACTTTCTTTATAGAAGGATAAACAATCATGTGTAAAAACATTTCCCAAAATAGCCGTTAATATGACCGCCTAACCTATGCTGTTCAGAAATTCGTCGCCCAAATGAAAGAGAGAGAAAAAAACCACTTGACATTCAAAGGTCATTTCCAAACCAATAATAAATGACATAATCACAAACACATTACCAGACTACCTCCATCCCCCCTTTACCTGATTCTCTTTCACCCTCGCGGCACCAAACACACAGAGACAGGCCACGCCAGCTCGTCAGCTTGTTGTTGCACGTGTTTCGGCCATTAAAGAAAACCATATAAACATCAGAACATAAGAATGTAAAAAATAAGGAAGCTACAAGAGACCGCGAGACCTACACATGGTAGTTCCTGTAAAATTAGAAACGCTAAACGCTAGAAAAACTTCCATGCGCTGCAATATCAGTCATAAATACTCAAAATTCTAGCCCATCGATTGCTGCTCTTCCCTAATTCAAACAAGCAACTTTCAGGAATAAACGTTTTCAGTTGCGCAGCATTGATAATTGAGAACTTTAAAAAGACACCCTAATTAATGCATCAGGCTGTCACTTGCAGATCCGGTTAGTTCCTGTCATTGTAATACGTATCTATTTTTTCCCTTTTTTTTTTCACTTTACGGTTGTATCATAAAGAGCTCCGGTATTCCAGGGGTTTCGATAGGTTGTTTAGAATGGTGTAGTTTTGGAAAAGATTGATCCCCGATGAAAACTATGGATCCATTTCGTTATAATCTAATTAAGAAACGAAAGAAACTGAAAGTTTTTATTTCTTGTTGTCAGTGGAACACTAGGGTTTTACTAAGTGTATCGCATTGTAATTGTAATTGTTTTGTATTTTCATAAAAACGAGGTGTGTGTAGGCTAAATATAATAACTAGATATGTCAATCAATTAACATAATACTGAAGTACGTGGATTATGTGCTTTTATGAGGACGTGCTCGTGAGAACATCATTAATATCCCCAACGAGTATAGTGGCCATAAGACGCTTCTTACCCTTTTAAGTAATTAAATGACTGCTTAACGCCCACATCCTTGCCACACCCCTTTAGTTTTTTTTTCACCGCTTGTTATATTTCATTTTTCTTAATATGATCGGTAACCTCATGAAAATACTTGCAAGTTAGCGTTCAGGTAGCTAATTCTACTGTTGAAAAGGAAATCATCTTTCTCTGTATTCATCTTAAGTACGTATATCAAACTCTTTCCATCGGTACTAAAGACCACGAACTGTTATAGTTTAGCAAAGCGAGTATTGCAGCCACTTAAATGAAATAAATCTTATATCAGCACTACATAACCATACGGTTAACGTCACAAAATTCATTAAGTTTGGGTAAAAATGAAAGTTACGAAAGGCGAAAAGTTGTTTTGCGCATCGAAAAGAAAACTTTATCCATTAGATGAAATAAATATGAAAGGATAAAGACAAAAACAAAGCACCAATAGGTAAATGGCAGTAGTAATTGTCGCACCAGTAGTAGTAGTAGTAGTAGTAGTAGTAGTAGTAGTAGTAGTAGTAGTAATATAGTAGTAGTAGTAGTAGTAGTAGTAGTAGTAGCAGTAGTAGTAGTAGTAGTAGTAGTAATAGTAGTAATATAGTAGTAGTAGTAGTAGTAGTAGTAGTAGTAGTAGTAATAGTAGTAATATAGTAGAAGGGGTAGGAGAAGTATATAGCAGTAAACCGGAACCGAAAAATCTTCGCGTTTACCAGTTTTTAATTCTCTCTCTCTCTCTCTCTCTCTCTCTCTCTCTCTCTCTCTCTCTCTCTCTCTCTCTCTCTCTCTCTCTCTCTCTCTCTCTCTCTCTCTCTCTCTCTCTCTCTCTCTCTCTCTCTCTCTCTCTCTCTCTCTCTCTCTCTCTCTCTCTCTCTCTCTCTCTCTCTCTCTCTCTCTCTCTCTCTCTCTCTCTCTCTCTCTCTCTCTCTCTCTTTTCCGCCATGCACTGCCACATATCTAATCACACTTTTCCCCCCTCGTACAGCTTCTATCAATACTATATGCATATTTTTTCTCCCCTTCTCGCTGTCACTTTAACCTCCCCTTCTACCGCCGTACATTCATGAATATATTCCATTACTAATACAGAAATCCAAATAATAAATCGCTGGGGGCAGAAGTTTCCCGTGGTTAGTATGAAACGAAAGCTCAAAAACGCTATACGATATTGAATTTTGCTTATATAGTTACATTACCAGGCGTTACATGTCTCTTCTCATTGTGGGTCTCTGTAGCTTAATTTATACAGAGTTTTTTTATTATATTAATGAGAAGGTGAGTGGGAAGTAAGGATAAAGGAGCTAGGGAAAGGGGTGCTCGAAGGCAAGCCTGTGAATTCTTATGCAAGAAGATGAAGTGCTTTGTATGGGGAACTCTGGGATTGCTATGGAAATTGGGTCTTTCCCAGCTATTGTGTTATGCTAACCTGAGGCTGTGGAAGGAGTTTTGAAAAAAGTTGCTCTTCTTTTTTCTTCCTACTTTCTTATCTCTTTTGTATTTATAAATATACACTAGAATACAAGATGGTGTTGGAATTGCTATGTAGTCTTTTCCCTACTGTAGACGATAATTAATTCTGTAAATCCTATAAAATGACTTAGGAGGTCATGAGATACCATTTTATGTAATCTTGTAATTTTTTTGTTAGTCTGATGGTAAATGTTTCAAGAAAAGTGAGTGCCTGCAGAGCGATTACAAACACTGGTGCCTTGTCCCACTCCTACTCTGGGCGAAGCAGGGAAAGGTGAGCTGTTGAGAGAGAGAGAGAGAGAGAGAGAGAGAGAGAGAGAGAGAGAGAGAGAGAGAGAGAGAGAGAGAGAGAGAGAGAGAGAGAGAGAGAGAGAGAGAGAGAGAGAGAGAGAGAGGAGAGAGAGAGAGAGAGAGAGAGAGAGAGGAGGAGAGAGAGAGAGAGAGAGAGAGAGAGAGAGAGAGAGAGAGAGAGAGAGAGAGAGAGAGAGAGAGGAGAGAGAGAGGAGAGAGAGAGAGAGAGAGAGAGAGAGAGAGAGAGAGAGAGAGAGAGAGAGAGAGAGAGAGAGAGAGAGAGAGAGAGAGAGGAGAAGAGAGAGAGAGAGAGAGAGAGAGAGAGAGAGAGAGAGAGAGAGAGAGAGAGAGAGAGAGAGAGAGAGAGAGAGAGAGAGAGAGAGAGAGAGAGAGAGAGAGAGAGAGAGAGAGAGAGAGAGGAGAGAGAGAGAGAGAGGAGAGAGAGAGAGAGAGAGAGAGAGAGAGAGAGAGAGAGAGAGAGAGAGAGAGACGCAGTATGCAATCCGTTGCTTTCTTTCCCTCCTTTCTTCTTTACTCTCTCATACCTCCTTCCACTGGCTAACAAACACTGCTCACGAAGCACCGTTGATAGCACTCGAGACCAACAAGAAAAGCCAGCTGAGGGCGCACAGACGCTGCCGCAGAGCCTCTTCAAACAGGAGCGCTTGTCACCTTTAATTCTTCTGCTTTGCTTTTCACCTCGTCGCCAGGGGAGGCAGGATCCCCTCTGTCATCGCCACCCTCTGAATAACATGCAAATCAAGGGGACCATTTCGTCTTCTGCCATCAATCCTAGTTACCCCGGAGAAGGGAGGACCGAGAGGGATCTTTTCAACCGCATCATTATTTTTTCGATCCGATGAAAAAATATTCACAGGATTAAAGAAAGAAAAAATAGAGAAATAATTAGCTGTTTGGAGTTTGATAACTAATTTTTTTTCGTTTTTTAGTTATCTACATACAACGATGTTCTGAGAATAATGTAAGCAAGGGAGCTGACCACTTGCCGACCTCAAAACTACAGCTTCAGTGACAAGAGGTAAAAGACTTAAGTGGATCAAGGGAACTTCCGTATAGCGGCCTTTTAACTCGCCAGTCACTCAGACTTCTGTGAGAATGTCATCGAGACACGTTATTCTCTATTTCCTGACAGTGTCCATCCTACGGAAACGTGGGTGCCGCTTCGAGGCATCTTACAGGAAGGGAAGGGAGAGTGACGGCTCGATGTAAGTAACAGGAACTACCACGTGTAGGTCTTACGGCCTCTTGTAGCTTTCTTATTTTCTTATTTTCTTATGTTCTTATGTTCTTATGTTCTTGTGTTATCACTGGTTAACGCGATGAGGGGAAGAAGGGATTGTCATGGTACTGAGCTCTTTCAACTTCTCTTTTACCTGTAACCTGCATGATCGCACTAGAAGGGGAGCTTGATATGTCCTCTTCAGTTCATCCCCACAAGTCACTGAGATTTAGTAGCATGGGGAGGCAGGCGTCGTGATAATCTCCCTCGTAGGTGTTACCTTGAGAGGTTTTACGATTCTATTTCAGGTTCTGTGGTAAGTTAGAAGTAAATATCCATATGCAAAGTAAGATGCACATGCTCTATCTTTTTTTTTCGTTTAAATTAGTTGTATGAAAAGGCCTTCACTGCAATATTAATTTTATACCGCATGTGAGCCTCTGAAATACGTGTATATGACATGACGCAGTGGGTTGAAAAATAGAGGGAACAGAGTCTAGGTTTCCCTACCACCTTTCCACGCACTTGGCGCATCTTTCTCTAACTTAACCCCTTGAGACCCAGAGCGTAATTTCCATTGTAATTTGGCTACCATTAGACAATTGTTATGGAATATAAGCAATATTTCATAGATATATGACCGTTTAGTATCCCTATCGACTAACTAATTTGGTATTTTCAGTTACTTTTCGTTATTTTATGGCTCGACAACACACACATTTTTATAGCAAAGGAAAGATCTTGGCGTGAAGGAGTTAACCAGGTGCGTGTGACCTGGCTGGCATACAAGACGTGACTGAGATAACGTGCTGGTAAGTTAACATTCATAAACAACTTCAAGATACGTATTTAATTAATCTTATACAAACAACCTGCTGTGAATAAACCTATATAAATAACAATATTGTTTTCCTTTTCTATTTCACGGCGTAAAACATCACACAAAAGGTTTAGTTTACGTCATATTAAACTTTTTTTTTCTCTCTCAACGCTTCAGGCACAGGAATCGAGCGTTCAAAGTCCCTCCGCAGTAAGGAACTATGGCCTTTCTCTAGGGTGGTCACGGAGGTGTGTACGCGACAGGTGGGAGTCTGTATGCTGATGCTCGTGTGGGGCTTTAGCATATAAATGGCAAATTATAAGAGGGCGGATGCTTAATGCTGCTCCGTGACGAGGGGGTGAAGGACCGCGGGAAGGGAAGATGAGAGGGTACCAGCGTATAGGGTGTGGGCGTAGGAGGTGTAGAGGGAGTAAGGGAAGAAATATATGAAAGAGAGGAAGAGGGGAGAGTGGAGAAGGAAGTGATGTGCGTCAGTGTGGGTGTGAGTGAATATTTTTAGTAACGCTATTTTGTGTGTGTGTGTGTTTGTGTGTGTTTTGTGTTTTGTGTTGATGTGTGTGTGTGTTGATGTGTTTGTGTTAATGTGTGTGTGTGCTGATGTGTGTGAGTGTGTGTGTGTGTGTGTGTGTGTGTGTGTGTGTGTGTGTGTGTGTGTGTGTGTGTGTGTGTGTGTGTGTGTGTGTGTGTGTGTGTGTGTGTGTGTGTGTGTGTGTGTGTTGATGTGTGTGTGTTGATGCGTATGTGTTGATGTGTGTGTGTGTGTGTGTGTGTGTGTGTGTGTGTGTGTGTGTGTGTGTGTGTGTGTGTGTGTGTGTGTGTGTGTGTGTGTGTGTGTGTGTGTGTGTGTGTGTTTATGTGTGTTGATGTTTGTGTTCTATACGTTCACTCAGAATATTATTACTCAGGTAATGATATTCTGAACCATATCTTTTCCACCACTGATGTCAAACAAGTCAAGGTCAGCCTAGTTTCTATTTCTGGTGATCATCAAATATACTCACTTGATATCAAAGTGAAAGATAAGATAAGATACTTTGATCCTATCTAGATACTTTGCAAGTACCAACTACAAGGTTATTGACTATACAAAGCGCCACCACGCCAGGACGAACTTGGTGGACTCAAATATCAAAGTGAAAGATAAAGTAAAAAGCTAGTAAGGAAAAGATACCTGATTACCAGTAAGCGAATATCATTAGCCTCGGTTCGATTCTAAATAAAGCATATTGGAGTCAAATTTCAATAGAGACCAGCATTGGTAAGTCATGGAGGGTCTTCACTTCAATACTAAGCGACATCATTAACTTATGTACACCCTATCGTTACAGACGCTCAGGGACGAATAACAAACCAAGTGGAGGGATAATGAGATTGAAAATAGCCTTCCTCCCGAGAAACGCGCATAAAATAACTACATATCGACACACACTCCCAAGTTGACAAAATTAGGGTTTAATAGAATTCGCCGTTAAACAAACGTAGCAAGAAGTACTTCAAGAATACATAACAAAAGAGAGCAGGTCTAATCCTAAAGAACTTTATTGTATACAGAGAATGTAAGAAAAAAAGAGAAAGAGAGAACGAGAGAGAGAAAGAGAACGAGAGAAAGGGAGAAAGAGAGAGACTTTGACTTATTGACTTATTGTTTTATTGGCCTCCATGATACAATACTTTTTTTATTCATTTTACATAAGTAAGGCATGAAGCCTGGGTCTGTTGAGCGCAAGCTCCTATACAGACTTGTTGCTTAGATATACAAAAACGTTTAGCAAGTGGATTTAGGCCATTGGCTAACAAATTTATACAATATTAATAACTGACATTATAAATTAATATATACATACGTATATACCTATATACACATACATGCATACATATACATATGCAACATACCTACACGTACACATACATTTATGCGCACACACAGACACCTACATACCCATAAATTTACACACACCCAAACATACTTACACATTAACACAGTGTAATATACAAGTACACACACATAATGAATCCATGCATACCTACAGAATGACTTAGTGTGTATAACTTTGAAGCAACAATTTCTTGAGTTTATGTTTGAAGGATATTTGAGTTGTGGAATTTTGTATTTCTGCTGGTAAACTATTCCATAATTTGACACCTCTGACTGAAACATTTTGCTGAGCATGAGTAGTCCTGCAACGTGGTATTCGTAACTGTAATGACCTTGTAGCAAAAGTATGTGAAATGTAGTGAAAACCGTTATCAATAGGATACACATGTAATGATTTATAAACAAATAAGTTTGATTGCAGAGATATTATATCAGACAGTTTGAGTAACTGGTGGTCTCGAAATAGTGGGTTGGTGTGCTCATATCGTGACTTATAAAACATAACACGTATTAATTTTTTTTGATAAATAAATAGATTATCCACATATGTTTTATATGCTCCCCCCCAAATTGTTGAACAATACAGTAAATATTGATATCCTAGTGATGAATATATTTGAATAATACACTCAAAAGTGATACAGCTACGAATTTTATATAAAACGCCAGTTAATTTAGATATTTTAGTACACAATTGATTTATTTGAGATCTCCATGTTAATTTATTGTCAATGGTTATACCTAGAAATTTATATTCTTCAACTTTACACAAGGATAAATCATTTATTTTGACGTCAATATGGGCTGCACTAGTCATTAGAGGGTGGGATACCATGTAGCATGTTTTAGAGATGTTCAGTGTTAGTTCATTGCTTTTTATCCAGTTAGATACATTAATTAACTCCGAGTTTAGTATATTCTCTATTTCACCAAGATCTTGTCCCTGAATATATATGGAAGTGTCATCAGCAAAAAGCAAAAACTTCAATTTATTACTGCAACGTAAAATGTCATTGATATAGATAAGAAACAAAACTGGGCCTAAAACTGAACCTTGTGGTACACCATAGCAGATTGATTCATGTGAAGATGCAGAATTATTATATACAGTGTATTGTCTTCTGTGGCTTAAGTAGCTGTTGAACCAGTCATGTGCCGGGCCACGAATGCCATAAGTTTTCAATTTTTCTAATAAAATAGGATGAGAGATGGTGTCAAACGCTTTTGATAAGTCACAAAATACTGTTATTTGATGAATTTTGTTGTCTAATGAGTTATAAATACTATTACAAAGGTGATGGATTGCTAACTCTGTACTATAGTTGGGTCGAAAGCCATACTGAAATTCTGTTAGTAATGTAAATTTTGACAGGTACTCCATTAATCTGCTTACAACAGTTTTCTCAAAGATTTTACTAAAGCTTGAAAGGATAGAAACAGGAGAGAAAGAGAGAGAGAAAGAGAAAGAGAGAACGAGAGATAGAGAGAACGAGAGAGAAAGAGAACGAGAGAAAGAGAGAACGAGAGAAAGAGAGAACGAGAGAGAAAGAGAGAACGAGAGAAAGAGAGAGAGACAAAGAGAAAGAGAGAGAGACAGAGAAAAAGAGAAAGAGAAAGAGAAAGAAAGAGAGATGCATTAACCCAACTAATCATAAACTGGAAAAAATTGGCATGATAAAATTGTCACCCGAAGCAGGGCTCATAAAAGACAGCTGATGGCGGCCTCAGATCCCGGCGGCACACACAGAAAAAAGAAACATTAAGGAGGTTATACATAACTTTGGAAACTAAGAGAGAAAAAGCTACAACAGAGCAATTAAAGTGAAGTGAAGTGCAAAAGTGATCAATAACAAGGGACCGAAAGTAAAGTGGAAAAGAAAGTGACAGGGACAAAAACAGTAAAAAATTCAATAGAAAAGACAGATCAGCAACAAAAAAAGTGAAGAATACGTCAGGGGGGCCGGAGCAAAGGCTACCCCCCGAAATCACATCGGATCGGATCGGACACACGCCAGGTTCCTAACAAGTAAAGTAGAGGCTGTGTCCGTGTCCTATGCCATTAAAGGGAGCACCAGGACCCATTAAGGCAGCTGAGGGGGGTCCGCTATTTATCAGAGAGACATAGGGATGCAGGAGGTTATAATAGTACTGGCTTAAATCAGTCTGGCTGCAAGAGCCGAAGTACCTCTTAAAGTATTATCCAAATATCTAGTTGTGAAAAATTTAGTATTTATTACCTTCCAGATTTCAATGTAAACAAGAAAATTGACTTGAATTGAAATATCGCCTTCGTTACTCCCAAATTGTATTACTATCCCCCACATATATAGGGCAAATTACCCTTGTTTTCCGACCCCTGCCTAAGTCAAAGGTTGTAGAGTGAGGGTCATATATGCTGGATAAAGTGGGATTTTTTTTCCTATGCTCTCTCTCTCTCTCTCTCTCTCTCTCTCTCTCTCTCTCTCTCTCTCTCTCTCTCTCTCTCTCTCTCTCTCTCTCTCTCTCTCTCTCTCTCTCTCTCTCTCTCTCTCTCTCTCTCTCTCTCTCTCTCTCTCTCTCTCTCTCTCTCTCTCTCTCTCTCTCTCTCTCTCTCTCTCTCTCTCTCTCTCTCTCTCTCTCTCTCTCTCTCTCTCTCTCTCTCTCTCTCTCTCTCATATTATTTTCCTACATCCATCTATATTGTGCCTGGTTTAAGGTAGGAAATCTCAATAATGAACTAAATGTTTGTTATATAACATGAAGCTACTCGCATTTGTTTACCATAATTTTCATATTTTACATAATTTCACTGCACAGACAATTTTTTTATCTAAGAAATCTTTACTCAAACTAATTTCGTTGCTCTTGACAACCTTTCTTAGCTTGAATACACATCACCTGAGACGACCTTAGGCTGGCCTGTTATGCTAAGTGTACACCTCGACGATCTTCATTCTTCTCAAAGACAGCTTATTGCTAATGAAAAAAATAAAAATAAAGCTTCTCAAAGCCGCTTTTGAATGCCACACTCTTCTTAGATGCTATTTGAGTTGTCAAAATGAATCTCCCATAAATATTGAGTTTCATAATATTTGGCCTTAAAAGAATTAAATCCATAGATATAATAAAAATACAATGAATCTGGCAGGTAGTGGCAGTTTGGTAGGCCACCGATATATGTATATATATATATATATATATATATATATATATATATATATATATATATATAAAGTCGCATAGAGAAATGAAGATGAAGAAAAAAGAGCGGTTCACTGTGAAGAATTACAAGAATATAAGACACTTACTGAAAATTACTTGATGCGTTACCGTAAGCACACCTGTAACTTAGTGGCAATAAAGGGGTTCCCAGAGCAGCATTAAATAGATTGCTACCCAAGGCCCACAAGCTATCGCTAAGATTAGATTAAAAAAGCCTCGTCGCATCCTTATATCAACAGTAAGCTGCAGGGGTGTGATGGAGACTTACCCGAAGTGGCGTCTCAAACTATTCTTGTCAAAAATCTTATGAGCTTATGTCCATGTTCCCGTCTATGTTCTGATGTTCTTATATTTCCCTTCATTTTCATCCTGCTCCACAATCATCATTTCTACGTATCCACCTCCTCCTTCTCCAACTCTTTCTCCTCCTCCCATTCTTCCTTCTCTTCACACACACGGTGACAGTCGCGTGATGGAGGGCACTCTTCAATACGGATCAATATTTGTCAAAACCTCCTCGAGATGCAACACAGAAGACCCAGCCACCGTGTTGCGCTGGAGCAGAGTGGTAGACAGCAGATACCACGGAGAGAAGGGAAGGAGGAGGGCAAGGATGTTGGGAAGGGAACGAAGATAAGATGAACCTGGATACTGGAAACGAAGGATGGAAATTTCAGAACGATGAACAATTTGAGAGAGAGAGAGAGAGAGAGAGAGAGAGAGAGAGAGAGAGAGAGAGAGAGAGAGAGAGAGAGAGAGAGAGAGAGAGAGAGAGAGAGAGAGAGAGAGAGAGAGAGAGAGAGAGAGAGAGAGAGAGAGAGAGAGAGAGAGAGAGAGAGAGAGAGAGAGAGAGAGAAGAGAGAGAGAGAGAGAGAGAGAGAGAGAGAGAGAGAGAGAGAGAGAGAGAGAGAGAGAGAGAGAGAGAGAGAGAGAGAGAGAGAGAGAGAGAGAGAGAGAGAGAGAAAACAAACAAAGACAGACAGAAAGATCGGCATGAACCAAAGAGAAACAAAGATTGTGTGTGTGTTTGTGTGTGTGTAATTAACCCATCTTCTCCACGCGAGCCAGACTCGCAATCGCCAGCTTCACCCTCCCGATGCGAGCTTAGAGCTCATAGTGACCGACCTTGGGACAATGCTGGGACCTCATACACCATACACATCCATCCCTTTACTCAAGGGGGACAGTAACCATGGGAATTTGTCACTGATATATCCCCTGGACAGAGTGAGGACTCGAACCGGCTAACCACAGAATGGCGCGCCATAGAACTATCCATTGGACCATCGTGGCTCTGTGTGTGTGTGTGTGTGTGTGTGTGTGTGTGTGTGTGTGTGTGTGTGTGTGTGTGTGTGTGTGTGTGTGTGTGTGTGTGTGTGTGTGTGGTGTGTGTGTGTGTGGTGTGTGTGTGTATGTGTGTGTGTGTGTGTGTGTGTGTGTGTGTGTGTGTGTGTGTGTGTGTGTGTGTGTGTGTGTGTGTGTGTGTGTGTGTGTGTGTGTGTGTGTGTGTGTGTGTGTGTGTGTGTGTGTGTGTGTGTGTGTGTGTGTGTGTGTGTGTGTGTGTGTGTGTGTGTGTGTGTGTGTGTGTGTGTGTGTGTGTGTGTGTGTGTGTTTGACCTATCACAAGATTTCCACTCAAGAGACCGCAGAAAAAATCTTGAAAATACATATATCATATAAGTTTGTATATAGTAGTAGTAGTAGTAGTAGTAGTAGTAGTAGTAGTAGTAGTAGTAGTAGTAGTAGTAGTAGCAGTAGTAGCAGTAGTAGTAGTAGTAGTAGTAGTAGTAGTAATAGTTGTAGTAGTAGTAGTAGTAGTAGTGGTAGTAGTAGTTGTAGTAGTAGTAGTAGTAGTAGTAGTAGTAGTAGTAGTAGTAGTAGTAGTAGTAGTAGTAGTAGTAGAAGTAACAGTAGTAGTGGTAGTAGTAGTTGCTGTTGTTATTGTTGTATCTGACGTATCTGTTATTGCTATTGTTAGTATTTCAAGTACAGTAGTTGTAGTGGGAGTAGTGGTAATGCCATTATATAAGATGCAAGCTAAAAAAGGAAGCAAGTCAAATATCCAAGCAAAGTTATCAAATTACAAAATAAGTTGAATAAAATAGGAGTATGATTTCTCCATATTCCATATTTCAAAGGAAGGCAAGGGAACTAGAGGACGCGACCCCAGTCCTATTTTTTAGTTCACTTTCATAAAACAATGTTAGAAAGAATATCGGAAAAATGTCACAATTCTCTTTTCTGGAGGTGGGTGATCGAATATGTGTCTCTTGTGTGAAAAGCGGGACATCCCAGCCACTGCACCACACAAGGATTATGACACCAATTGTAAGATTAAGAAATCAATTTGCCGCGCATAAAAATGAGAAAGCGAGATTTCTAGGTTAGAGGAAAAACGACCAGAATATTGCTTGAACAGGGGTCCTTATATAATGAAATACAGGTGACATTCGTACCAGTGTGGTTTACGACGCCTTTGCATCTTTCAAAACAGATATATAACTATCCAGACAGGCAGGAGACGACTTGGCGAGCTTGGAGATATTTTTTCTTGGAAGGAAAAAGATGGCGGGCTCTGATGTGGCGACCGTGCGTAATGCTTAGTAAGGAGCTTGTGAGTGTACAAAGAATCTGTGCCGCTACCCAGTGAATGATGAAGGGTATTTTACATATATATAATATATATATAATCACACTAGAATCGTCAAGGCTCTAGCAACCAGTGGGTGTACACAAGAGTTGCCCTTGGTGACAGATGGTGACTATACTGCCCATGTTCTGTCATGAGAAAACGTTGCAGCGATTGATACTAATGTTAATGCAGAAATTGTCATAGTTATGATAATAAAGACAAAAAAGGAGAAATCAAATGCAGATAAGAAAAAACACTTAACACACACAGGTAAGAAAAAAACATTCGTTTCGTACAGCAGCTTCTCCCTTGTTAGTACAGACTATATTCGTCATGGGATGGCAGGGTAATACTCTTATCTGCGCCACAAGAATCTTTGGGAGGTTTTTCACCGAAGTGCTGTTTGTCCGAGAGACTTCTTCATCATCTGACATTCGGGTTGCCTCAAGGGAAGATGCAGATGTCTCGTATATATATATTAGCCTTCGTGCAGTCCCTGAAAGCCTACCTAAGTAGGCTTACTTAACAACAAAAATAATCTGTTTTCAGTCCTGGACGTGGTAGAGTAGGGAGACTGTTGGTCCCAGCGCGTTTTGTAACCATATTAGACTTGTGTGTCTCTTACAAGGGAATAGTGACGGTCATTGTGGTGGTAGTGGTGGGCGTTCTGGTGATGGTGGTAGTGGTGGGGGTGGGGCTGGAGGGGGAGGATGGGGGAGGTGTCAGTGGCGGTGTTTTATTGACTGGCGGAGTGATGCAGCTTGAGTGAATACGACAGAGGGCGAGACGCCATGCATGCTTGTGGTGAGGATGCTGTGATTATGCCAAAAAAAGAGGACTTATGTGGGGACGCTTATGTCTAGCGGATCTGTTGTCTTAAGTGCAAGAAACGTGCCCTGGTGTACCAGACGTGCACTGCTGAGGACGTGCAGACACACGTGCCTCTCCTTGCCTCCATGGTTGTAGAGTGGAGGCGGCAGTAGAGTGTTGGCTGCGAGGCAGGGATCAGTCGCTCCTAAATGATGTAGTAGTCAAGTAAAATTAGGGTTGCACCCGGAAAAAATTATTATACTAATGAATTTGGTATCAAAAGAAGTGCAATTTTATGTAGATTACCATATCCAAAATCCCCTCAAAGTGCGTTTAGGCAAATTTGTTTACAGCTAGTTAAGTAACAGGGGGTATTTTGCAAAATTTAGTCAACTTTTGTACAATTTTCAGATTATTACTAACAGAAAAATAACTAGAATTCTGTATTTCCTTTCGTTTTTATTTGATATAACTTTGCATACATCACAAAAAATTGATGAAAATTAATATTATAAATTATAAATTTATCGTTGATGACTTCACTGATGACGTCACTAGCTTTTCCTCTGAAATCTATATACAATGATTGCTGGAATTTCTTGATCTTCACAAGTAAGTAAAATTACAGTTTTACACTTAAGAAAATTTTGATTGCAGTGTACGTTTTTACCTGCTAAAATACGTTATGACTATTTTGCTTGGAGATGTTTTTTGTAGCTGAAAGTAAATTTCATTCATATTATGATTTTTGTACTTTTCAGTCATGGCTGAGGAAGACTTCGATCCTGAAAAGTGTGTGATATGCCTCAAAAGCTTCCTTTCATCAGAAAAAGTTGTGGTGGGTTCAAAAGGACTGAATACTGTGCTACATTACTGCAAACTTCGTGAACGCCCGGACCTGGAGTCTTATATTTCTAAGTGCATAGAACATAATGTAGAGGTGTTGGTCCATAAAGATTGTCGCCGCAATTTTACTGACATGAAACGAAAAGTCACCTTCCGCGCTGACGAAGCGTCATCCTCAAATGCTCCTAACAAGAGACTCAGATCAAGCATGGAGCCATTTTCTTGGAAAGATCATTGTTTCTATGTGGACAGGCAGCTAAAAAGGACGAGAAGCATCCTGATCGAGGCCATGTTTATCAAGTGACACTTATTGTATTTCGACAAAGAATTCTTCACAAGTGTGACCAAAGAAATGACAACTGGAGCCATGAAGTCTACACAAGGATTGCAACAAGTAATGCTTTAGTCGCTGACGATGCAATATACCACAAATAATATTTTTCTCGCTTTGTTTCAAACTGGCCATCTCCAGATGCTCCACCAAGCAGAAGAGGCCGGCCAAAAGACGAAAGTATGCAAAAATGTTTCGAAGTTCTTTGTATTTGGCTAGAAGGAGAATCAGATGGGGAACTGTATAGTCTACAAGAACTGCATGATAAAATGAGAGAACTGGCGGATGGGGAAGAAGTATACGGGGAAAAGCGGTTGAAACAAAAACTAGAGGATAAATGTAAGGACTCTTTGGTGTTTGCAGAAGTTAATGGGCGTTCCAATATTGTTTGTTTTCGAAATATGGCAGAATATATCATCAACAACGAATGGTATGAGTCAAGAAGAGAAGATAGTAGTGAAGAAGCTCATCGCATCATAAAAACAGCAGCAAAATTGATAATGGCTGAGATTCGAGAACATGAGTATAGCACAGCTGTTTATCCTTCACAGAAGAATATTCTTTCACAACGAATGGCGCCAGCAGGCTTGAAAGTGCTACTGGAGGTTCTAGTGAAAGATGAACTCAAGCAGCAAAGTATCGGTCAAGCCATTACGTATGCTGCAAGACCAAGATCCTTTATTCCTCCAATGTTATTTGGTCTTGCTGTCGAAGCTGACCATGTCTTCGGGTCACGGTGGTTGATCAATGAACTAAATCAACTTGGTTTTAGTGTATGTTACAGCGAAGCAACGCGATTCAAGCAATCAGCAGTAATAGAGGAGGATGCTTCAACAATCCATGGAACAAAGCATGGAATGTACGAGCCAGTCATGACCGATTTGGCCCCAGCTCCCGAGAAGATATTGAAATTTATGAGATGCAACTGCAAGTTGATGGGGAAAAACGTTTGTGGGACGAACGCATGCACATTTAGGAGAACAGGATTGCGATGTATCTCAGCGTGTGGTCAGTGTTACGGAAAAAATTGCAACAACGCAAAAGACGACATGGATGGCGATGAAATGTCCGAAGATTTTAACATTTTCGAAATTCTGGAGTCAGAGTGCAATTTGTTTGTTGATGTTTAGGTTTATCAACATGATATGATACTTATTCTATCACTTTTGTGTTAAGTTTTCGAATATAAAGACAAACTTCGTGAATTTTTTGGTTTCAAAACTGTGTGGAATTCAGAAGCTTTCGCTTTCATCATCAATGACGTCATCAATAGATATTAAAACTTTCCAAACCTTATTTGAAATCAATTAGATCTAATGTATGTAAAGTTTCGTCTTAAAAAGCTAAAGAATTTAGGAGTTATAATGATTTTTCAACCTGGTTTTATTCTGAAATTTGTGTAAGTTAGGGCAATTTTGACAAAATACCTCCTGTTACTTAACTAGCTGCAAAACAATTTCCCCAAACGCACTTTGAGAGGATTTTGGATATGTTAATTTACATAAAATTGTGCTTTTTTTTATATCAAATTCATTGGTATAATATTTTTTTCCGGGTTTAATCATTATAAGGCCTATTTTTACTAGACTATAGGTTTACGAGCCTCCTTAAGTCTGGTTCACACTGGGCAAAAGTCGGCACTTTGTAGCCGGGAAGTCGGCCTCTAGCGGGCTACTGCAGAGATTGCGTTCACACACGCAATTTGTTCCGGGAAACAAATGCTGGTTTGTTGTTGATGGACACCTGCCGCTGCCAGCAGTGGGTGGGCAGGTCAAAGGTGGTGACGTTCAGGGCGAGGAGTTGAGCGTGTAGCACTATAATTAACAGGATGGGCATGGAAGCGTGGACACTGCAGCAGCAAGTGTTCAATGGTTTCCGGGACATTCTTGTACCAGGGGCAGTGAGGGTTCTCAGGCAGCAGAGTCAGGGGTCACGTCGCGCTAGGGGCTAGTGGCTGGCTTGTGTGTATTTGGTGCGCGAAAGATACGTTTTCGCGCACTTTATTCTGAAGAAATATTGATAGTTTCATTTTTTCCTTGATATCATCTAATAAATCAAACCCTACGTCTAACCTAACATAATCTGATTTAAACTAACAACTGTTTCTGGCTGTAGCTAAAACGGAACATTTTCGGTATTATATGTATCGCCATTGGCATAAAAATTGGGGAAATTGGGATTCAAATTAAGGATGAAAAGATCTGCACGATGATGTAAGTTAAATTTGTTAGTCTTTAGTGCCCAATACCGAAATTATACCAATAATTGGGGTGAATGGGTGCTGGCTTCTGCGTTTGTTTGAATTTGGCGCGCAAAATTTTCGGCCACTCGGCACATAAAAGACCGATCGAGCGGTGTGGGATTTTTTTGAAAAACATAGGCCGATATGACTTCCAGCCTCAGTCCCAGACCTCTTCTCAGCCGTTTGTTTGCCGACAATAGCCCAGTGTGAACCAGGCTTTAGGGAAGATTACTACTGCCCAGAAAACGCGAGATATCATAAAGATGATCAACCTTTTGATCTGTCATTTTTGTTGTATCTACTAAAGACGAAAACGCGTTTCATGTGCCTCGGAGTTATACGATGAGATGTTCTTAGCAATTTACAGCAAAGTAAACATTCTTTGATTTTGGTCCTTAACAGACCTCTGCATCAAACTCGAAAATAGGTCAAAGAATTATGCATCTACAAACGTCTTTGTGTGTGTGTGTGTGTGTGTGTGTGTGTGTGTGTGTGTGTGTGTGTGTGTGTGTGTGTGTGTGTGTGTGTGTGTGTGTGTGTGTGTGTGTGTGTGTGTGTGTGTGTGTGTGTGTGTGTGAGAGAGAGAGAGAGAGAGAGAGAGAGAGAGAGAGAGAGAGAGAGAGAGAGAGAGAGAGAGAGAGAGAGAGAGAGAGAGAGAGAGAGAGAGAGAGAGAGAGAGAGAGAGAGAGAGAGAGAGAGAGAGAGTATGTGCGTGCACGCAAGTGCATACCACCACCACCACCACCACCGCCATCTGGCATCGTGTCGTGTCTCTGCGGCGTGGCACCACCACTGTATACCATAGAGACTATACAGTATCTTTATTATCCCTTCTATTCCCTTAACCTCATTCCCTTCCCTCTTCCGAGCTCGTGACCTTCCCATCAAGACGAGCCGTTGATGACGATAATGATATAAGTTGCACGTTGCACGCTATAAATTATCCCATTAAGGAGGTTACCGTTGATCTACTCCTTTCACTTCTATATACAGGCGTCCTCACCGTCTCTCTCTAACCCAGAATCTACGGTCAGTCTCGAGTGTACAACTTAAGAGGATATCAGACTGCGCTGCCTCTTCTTGGGTTGTTTGGTAGTGTTTAGCGTCACTGTGGTTGTCAGTGGAAATAAGGAAGTGTTGAGAAAGGATAAACAGACAATGGGACATGATACTTTTAGAATGATAAATGTGGTGCGTTGAGTTTGTGGTACTCAATACGGTAATACCTATGCGGTATTACAGTAACACTATCTGCTTCTACTATTACTACAACTACTGTTACTACCACCACTACTATAATTACTCCTACTACTATCCCTACTTCTACTCTTACTGCTACTACTATTACTACTACTATTATAACAGCAACAACAATGACAATTATCTTCACTACTACTACTTTTACCACTACTACTACTACTACTACTATTTCAGTTACTACCACTACTGCTACACTGGCACATAATTATTGATGAATCTGCGTATATTACAGTGCCGCTAAAAGGGTATTGAATCAAAATAAAAC
>JACEEZ010008159.1:80000-83454 GCA_016584305.1 Chionoecetes opilio
CCCCATGTTGGGATGAATTTTTTGGGGGGAAAAAAAACCCTTTAAAAAACGCTAAAAGGCTGGGAAATGAAAAAAAAGCTCCATCATGAAAAAGGTAAAGAAGCAAAAAATATATATAAAGAAATACACTTTTACTTTTTTTCACTCTTTTATTTTCTTTCCAAAATCATTGAGTTTTTTTAAACCCAAATGAAAAAAAGGAAATACGGGGAAAAAAGTGTAAGGTTTACTTTAAAAAAACTTTTCACACTTCTATATTACACGCTGATGATTCTACTTTAAGGGTTGAAAAAATAAATCACGATGAATAAAGACGTGCAATTTTCACAACACAACACCACAACCCCACAACACACACACCACACACCCCACACACAACACCCACACACACACACACACAAACACACAAACACACAACACAAACACCCGCAAAACACACACACACACACACACAACACAACACACCCCAAAGACCCCCACACCCCAAAACACACACCCCACACACACACCCTAAAACACAACACACCCCACACACACACACACAAGATGATAGATATTTTTGATTGATATTCCACATAAACAAAACACACACAACAACACACCACACACACACAAACCACACACACACAACCCACACACACACACCACCACACACCCCACAAACATAGATAGATAGATATTTAATGATTATCACACATAAACACACACAAAACACAAAACCCACACACTACACATACCACCTGAAACAATTACGAGGTGAGAAGGAAGGGAAAGGGGACACACACGCAAACCCAAAACCCTACCACACCCCAAACCCCACCCCACCACACCACACACAACCCACAAACACACCCACCCCAAAAACCAAACAGGCACACCCACACACACACACCCACACACAAACACACACAAAAAAACACCAACACACACAACACCCCACCCACACACACACACAGAAACACCCCAAACACCACACACAAAACACAACACACACACACACACACACACACACTTACACACACAACCCCACACACAACCCACCACACACACACACACAAAACACACACACAAAACGAGCAAATTTCGAGGGGAGAAAGGGAAAGGGAAGGCGAACACACACACACACACACACACACACACACACACACACCCACACACCACACACACCACACACACCCCACAAACACACACCACACACACACGGGACATAACCCCACACACACCCACAACACCACACACACCAAAACACCCCCCACAAAAAACCCCAACCCCCACACACCACACACACACCACCCCACAACGAGCAATTACGAGGTGAGAAGGAAATTTAAACAACACAACACACACCCACACACACACACAAACACACACCCCCACCACACACACCACACACCCCCACCACACACACGGGCACACACCACAACCCCACACACAACAAACACACCCCACACACGAGCAATTTTCGGGTGAGAAGGAAAAGGAAAACAACACACAACCCCCACCCACACACCCCCACACACGCCACCCACCACAACCCAAAATAAAAACACCTGGGCAGTTACGAGGGAAAGAAGGAAGGTAAGGCGCAAAAGTGTCAGTATCCCCCCCCAAAAAATACAGCTGAAACTCTGGGCAAACCTCTTTCCCCTTTTTTTCCCGGCGCGAGGGCCCGATGAAAACAGGCAAAATTTTAATTATCAGTAACTAAACCCGCCCAAAAGTCATTTTCCCCACCTATTGCGCAGGTGTACGCCCGGTGGGCAGGGGAAAATGGGTTTTAAAGGGGGAAAGGGGGAAAGGAAAAAAAAATAAAGAATATTGAGAGAGAGGGAGGGGGGAAAAATCCTCCTCCTCCTCCTCCTCCTCCTCCTCCTCCTCCTCCTCCTCCTCCGCAGCCTCCTCCTCCTCCTCCTCCACCTCCTCCTCCCTCCCTCCTCCTCTCCTCCTCCTCCTCCTCCTCCTCCTCCTCCTCCTCCTCCTCCTCAGACTAAGAGTAGGCCAACGCTTTAACGATAAGGCGTTCAGCGCAAATAACCGACTGAGGGCTCTTTGTGCTCTATGTCCTCTTTAGGGACATGGTATCATTTCCCAAATGTTTATCCTTACAAGTAGTTGATAGTTAGTAGTATGTAGTTCAGCAGATACCCTCACTATGGACCAATAGGTCTCCTGGTGTCTGTTATTCCTATGTAATCCTCCTCCTCCTCCTCCTCCTCCTCCTCCTCATTCACTTATAAACACTACTTTCACTTCTAAACACTACTGGTGTGAGGTCGTGAACCCCTCTCGCTCCCTGCGACCACTCAGCTCCCGCGCATCCAACCACATTTTACTACTTCATCACGTCGTTATTTGTCACACTAAGTTTTTCTTTAGATATTTTTCCCGTCGTACATAACACACTTTACATCTCAATTAAATATTGCGATATATAGGAAACAACTTACACACAATCATACCCACAGTGATACACATTGATAGATAATTAACAGTCTCTCAGCTGCTTATCAAATAACCAAACAACTTACTTATAAACTTGCACGTCCTCTGTACAAATTTGTAATTTATTTGTGCCTGCTGTAGTAGTAAAGTAATAACATTTTAAGTGCATTATATTCGAGGCATCTATTTTCCCAAAAGGTAGTACGTACATGGTGTGGGCCAGCTACACAGCCTTGAGAAAGTATTCCCAAGGGAATGACCTTTTGACCGCGTAAATCCCCTTTAACTACTTCATTCGCGTCCCTCATCCCCTCCTTCCCTCCTCCACACGCAGAGACACCCATATCTGCACGTACACACACCCTTACCTGCACGTACACACATATATTCATATTTATTTTGGTAAACTTTCCTACAAACTTTTATCAGAATGCCTGCACAACTTACTAAATGCCTTAAGTGTGAGGGTCGTTTTGCTAAGCAGTACTTTGAAAATTCCTATACATGTAGGCTCTGTACGATAACAGAGGAGCTTTGTACGCTAACTAAGGATTCACGCGCGAGAGAGAGTTTCTTAGAGAGTCAAAATGTAGATCTAAAGCGTAGCTACGAGGTGTTAAAAGAATTTGTAATTTCCAATGTCGGGGTACCCACCTGCCAGGTACCTCCCTCTCTCACCCCTCCCACTTTTTCCTCCCTCTTCCCCTCCTCCTCCTTCTCTCCCTCCGCCTCCTCCTCTATCAAACCTTCTTCTCCCTCATGCCCCCCTGTCCCATCCTTAGTACCATCTGCCTCCCTCACCACCACTCACTGTCCACCGTTCAAAACACACTCCTATGCATTGCGTTCAAAGTCCTCCTCCTCCTCCTCCTCCTCCTCCTCCTCTTCCTCTTCCTCTTCCTCTTCCTCTTCCTCCTCCTCCTCTCCTCCTCCTCTCCCCCTTCCTCCTCCTCCTCCTCCGCCTCCTCCACCTCCTCCTCCTCTACCTCCTCCTCCTTCCCCCCCCTCCTCC
>JACEEZ010008159.1:88568-123508 GCA_016584305.1 Chionoecetes opilio
AAAAGGATTAGGGTCATCATCAGAATGTATCTTAAAACCAGTCCGCATTGCCTAGCTGCCAGTAAAAAGGCGAATATGATGTTGGGCTTTATTAAACGCAATTTTGAACACAAAACTCCGAAAGTAATGACACAATTATACACGTCTTTGGTTAGGCCACACTTGGAATATGCCGTTCAATTCTGGTCGCCCTGTTTCGTAAAAGACCAAGCAAAATTGGAATCAGTGCAAAGAAGAGCAACCAAACAAATTCCATCTCTGCGAAATTCATCTTATGAAGAGAGACTGCGGAAACTTAATATGTTTTCCTTAAAGGATCGTAGAATCCGTGAGAACTTGATAGAAACCTTTAAGATCCAAAAAGGATTTGATGTCATTAATCAAGAGAACCTATTCGAGCTTTCAACTCAAGTGACAACAAGAAATAATGGTTTAAAACTAAACGGTTAACGTTGCATCACTGATCTCCGTAAAAATTATTTCAATGTGAGAGTCGTTGATCGATGGAACAAGTTACCAGCAAATGTTGTCGAAGCCAGCACAATAACTACATTTAAAAACAGGCTTGACGCGCACTGTAAAGTAAATGGGTATTGATAGTGCCCTGCGAATTCATATTTAGTCCCCCGTATCGATTAGTTGTAGTGGTAGTGGTAGTTGTAGTTAGAATATTTCATACCCTATTTTTCTGCACTACGAAACTTCCGTGTTCCTATCTTCTTTTAAGGACATGGTATCATTTTCCAACTGTTTTCTTACAAGTAGTTGATAGTTAGTAGTATGTAGTTCAGCAGATACCCTCGTCATGGACCAATAGGTCTCCTGGTGTCTGTTATTCCTATGTAATCCTATGTAATCCTCCTCCTTTCCTAAGGCTACCCCCACCCCCACCACTACACCCTTAGTGGAGCCGACGCCCGTCCCTTCCCCCACCCGTCCCCATGACCCGCATTTCCTGCCTCCCATTCATGTGCGGCATGTGTGTTCATTCACAGCGACTCGTAGTACTTCGCCCTCGTACTCACTCAGTCTGGCCTCGTACACACACACACACACACACACACACACACACACACACACACACACACACACACACACACACACACACACACACACACACACACACACACACACACACACACACACACACACACACACACACACACACACACACACACACACACACACACACACACACACACACACACTCACCCACACTTCCGGTTCACGTGTTGCTGACATGTACTGTGTATTGTTGACGTAAATGTTCGTACAATTTTTTTTCTTTAAGAGATTAATGTTTTTTTGGTATTTTTAATGAGTGTGTGTGTGTGTATGTGTGTGAGTGTGAGTGTGAGTGTGAGTGTGAGTGTGTGTGTGTGTGTGTGTGTGTGTGTGTGTGTGTGTGTTGTGTGTGTGTGTGTGTGTGTGTGTGTGTGTGTGTGTGTGTGTGTGTAATTTATCCACGGCCTGTTCACGCGCTGAATACGCGATTTTTAGCAGTTACCCTATACCAACAAGAGTTTAGAGTTAATAGTGACTGAATTCGGGTAAAGCCGAGACCTCACACACAAGACACACTCCATGCGTTACTCAAGGGGGACAGTAACTGCCCGCGTTTCTAGGAAAAGATTTTTGAGCTGTGAACACACACACACACACACACACACACACACACACACACACACACACACACACACACACACACACACACACACACACACACACACACACACACACACACACACACACACACACACACATACATACATACATACATACATACATACATACATACACATACACATACACATACACATACACTTACACACACACATACACATACACATACACATACACATACACATACACACACACACACACATACACATACACATACACACACACACACACACACACACACACACTTGGATTTTTTATATTGTTGTTCCTCGTATCATTATCATCATTATTAGCAATGTAATTGTTTTGCTATTACTATTACTGTTATTATCAATATTATCATTAATATTCATATCATCATCATTTTTATCTATCTATATTATTATCATCATTATTGTTATTATAAAATCATTATCATTATTTTGATTATATCATTGCAAGATATTTATTGTGTGTAGACGCGAGAGAGAAGAGAGAGAGAAGAGAGAGAGAGAGAGAGAGAGAGAGAGAGAGAGGAGAGAGAGAGAGAGAGAGAGGAGAGAGAGAGAGAGGAGGAGAGAGGAGAGAGAGAGAGAGAGAGGAGAGAGAGAGAGAAGAGAGAGAGAGAGAGAAGGAGAGAGAGAGAGAAAGAGAGAGGAGAGAGAAGAGAAGAGAGAGAGAGGAGAGAAGAGAGAGAGAGAGAGGAGAGGGGAGAGAGAGGAGAGAGGAGAAAAAAGAGAAAAGAGAGAGAGAAAGAGATGTAACCAAAAAAACAAAGAGAAGGGGGTGAAGGTTAAGTGGCGAATGAGGAAATGGGCGATGGATTAGAAAGAAACATGTGATTAATCACTTGAGCAAATAGGTCTCTCTCTCTCTCTCTCTCTCTCTCTCTCTCTCTCTCTCTCTCTCTCTCTTCTCTCTCTCTCTCTCTCTCCTCTCTCTCTCTCTCTCTCTCTCTCTCTCTCTCTCTCTCTCTCTCTCTCTCTCTCTCCTCTCTCTCTCTCTCTCTCTCTCCTCTCTCTCTCTCTCTCTCTCTCTCTCTCTCTCTCTCTCATTCCACTTGCATGATAAACAACAGGGATCGAAAATGACAAAAATATTCACAAAAGCTGTTTGTTCGCACTGTTCTCTTTCTTATACTTTCTTTGCTTTATTAAGTTTCTGCACTTTGCTATTTGCCCCTCTCTCATCTCCTTCCACTATTCTCTATTTCCCTCTCTTTACTTTTTTCCACCCTTAATACAGCAATTTTTTTACATTCTCTAAACACAATCTATTATACTTTCTCAATCCTCATACTTTATTTTTAGCTTTTATGTGCTTCCAATATTCTCATTTTCCTTGTTCTTCCCCTTCTCTTATTCCTTTCTACTCTCGCACGCTGCATTCTGCTAATCTTTCTTTCATCTCCTCTTCTCCTTTCTTTCATGTCATGTATATCCATCAGGTAACTGTTGTCACTTTAATGTCTGTTACTTTGTTTGTAGAACATAGTAGATGAAGTGTCAAAGGTAGGAAATAATGTGGTAGTACGTACTGCACATGACATTTACGTAGAGTGAGAGACAAAAATAGGAGAGTAAAGGGGATAGTGCTCATAGTCAATGTTCATCGAGTATGCATATAAACAGTATACATATATTTGCATACGTAGACTCTATAGGCCTTGCTCATAATAAGGAGAAAGTAGAAGAAATCAAAGTAAAGAGGGTATGGAGGAGATGGATTCACTGAAAAGATAGATAGACAGGTGAAATAGCAGGAATAAAGTGAGACTAAGTACGTAAGATAGTAGAAGATAGGGAGAAAGGGCAAACATTTATGTAGGAAGATGGATGTAAAGATGGAGAGAGGGCAAAAATTTATGTAAGGAGATGGATATAAAGATGGAGAAAGACTGAGAAGGGAATGCAATGAGGAAAGAGTGACGGAATAGAGGAAGATGAAATTGAAGATATAGATAAAGGGAAGTGAAGATGGAGAGGCAAGGAGAGAAAGGAAGAGAATGAAGGTGAAATATGAAAGGAGGAGACAACAGGGAAAGGAAAGGGAGGAGAAGGGGGAAGGGAAGTCACATGCATGTAAACCCTCCTTTTCAGCTTTCTCGGGCGACCCCTTGGCATGATCCCTCAACCTCACGTCATCCTCAACTCGACCCTTGAACTTACTAGGCCAACCTCCAACCACCTCTCTCCGTGTCTTAGTCAGATAAGTGACTTTACCTGTACGTGTGTGTGTGTGTGTGTGTGTGTGTGTGTGTGTGTGTGTGTGTGTGTGTGTGTGTGTGTGTGTGTGTGTGTGTGTGTGTGTGTGTGTGTGTGTGTGTGTGTGTGTGTGTGTGTGTATTCATCTAATTGTATCTAGTTGTATTTTACAGGGCCTGAGCAACGCTCGTATGGCCCCGTCTCCATAACTACATTTTTTATCATTCATCCGTAGTGCTTATAGTGTTGGCCGAAGCCACCACCCCGGGAGGCGGGTCACAAACCCCCGGCTAACACCTGGTACCCATTCACTGTTGGGTGGACAGGGGCTAGGGTTGTAAGAAGACCGCCCGTCTGTCTTCGCTCCGCCCGGGGATTGAACTCGGGACTTCTCGGTTGTGAGCCGAGCGTGCTAACCGCTACACTTCGGAGTACCCTTGTGTGTGTGTGTGTGTGTGTGTGTGTGTGTGTGTGTGTGTGTGTGTGTGTGTGTGCTATTGAAGATCAGAAAATGATAAACATATATATTTAAATATCTCAAAGCATCAGTTCAGTAATTCAGCAAGAAGAAAGTTAGAATTTCACTTCATTGTAGTTAAAGTAGCGTCGTTGAGTGTCGTTGATCCGTCATCCACTTTGTCCGGGGATGTCTGCATGACTCGAGCACCCTTCCATGTGTAATAAAGTTCATTGAATGACACATAAAGTAAAACTATCCAAGTAATTGTTCAGCATTCCTGTAGTCAAGGATGATGGGTGAAAAACGCCATATGCTTCAAGGTCAAGTGGACAAAGATGAGCACAAAAGCCACGCACCATTACTACAATACTTTCTGATTGCTTTCATTGCATCTCCACTCTTATCTTATCGGAAACGTCTGTCACGACTGATAGGGAAGGATTTGATTGTGATGAGTTATGGAATGAGGGGTTGTCTTCTTGCATGTCTGGGCGGAACGTATGTTGTGAAGTAGGGATACGGGAAAGCGGGAAGGAAACGGGGGGAAAGAAAACGGGAGGAAAGAAAACGAAGAGTATGATGTGAAATTAGAACAGTGTAGAACATGTGAGTTGAAGGCAGTGCGGTGACGGGAAGGGGAAGGTCGCAGTCTGAGCAGCGGGCAGAGAAGGTCGCAGTCTGGGCACCGGGAAGAGAAGGTCGCAGTCTGAGCACCGGGAAGGGGAAGGTCGCAGTCTGAGCAGCGGGAAGGGAAGGTCGCAGTCTGAGCACCGGGAAGGGGAAGGTCGCAGTCTGACCAGCGGGAAAAGAAGGTCGCAGTCTGAGCAGCGGGAAGAGAAGGTCGCAGTCTGGGCAGCGGGAAGAGAAGGTCGCAGTCTGGGCACCGGGAAGAGAAGGTCGCAGTCTGAGCAGCGGGAAGGGAAGGTCGCAGTCTGAGCAGCGGGAAGAGAAGGTCGCAGTCTGAGCAGCGGGAAGAAAAGGTCGCAGTCTGAGCAGCGGGAAGAGAAGGTCGTAGTCTGAGCAGCGGGAAGAAAAGGTCGCAGTCTGAGCAGCGGGAAGAAAAGGTCGCAGTCTGAGCAGCGGGAAGAAAAGGTCGCAGTCTGAGCAGCGGGAAGAGAAGGTCGCAGTCTGAGCAGCGGGAAGAGAAGGTCGCAGTCTGAGCAGCGGGAAGAGAAGGTCGCAGTCTGAGCAGCGGGAAGAAAAGGTCGCAGTCTGAGCAGCGGGAAGAGAAGGTCGCAGTCTGAGCAGCGGGAAGAGAAGGTCGCAGTCTGAGCAGCGGGAAGAGAAGGTCGCAGTCTGAGCACCGGGAAGGGGAAGGTCGCAGTCTGAGCACCGGGAAGAGAAGGTCGCAGTCTGAGCAGCGGGAAGAGAAGGTAGCAGTCTGAGCAGCGGGAAGAGAAGGTCGCAGTCTGGGCAGCGGGAAGAGAAGGTCGCAGTCTGGGCACCGGGAAGAGAAGGTCGCAGTCTGAGCAGCGGGAAGAGAAGGTCGCAGTCTGAGCAGCGGGAAGAGAAGGTCGCAGTCTGAGCAGCGGTAAAATAAGGTCGCAGTCTGGGCAGCGGGAAGAGAAGGTCGCAGTCTGAGCAGCGGTAAAATAAGGTCGCAGTCTGGGCAGCGGGAAGAGAAGGTCGCAGTCTGAGCAGCCGGAAGAGAAGGTCGCAGTCTCAGCAGCGGGAAGAGAAGGTCGCAGTCTGAGCACCGGGAAGAGAAGGTCGCAGTCTGTGCAGCGAGAAGAAGAAAAGGTCGCAGTCTGACAGCGGGAAGAGAAGGTCGCAGTCTGAGCAGCGGGATGAGAAGGTCGCAGTCTGAGCACCGGGAAGAGAAGGTCGCAGTCTGTGCAGCGAGAAGAAGAAAAGGTCGCAGTCTGACAGCGGGAAGAGAAGGTCGCAGTCTGAGCAGCGGGATGAGAAGGTCGCAGTCTGAGCAACGGGAAGAAAAGGCCGTAGTCTGATCACCGGAAAGAGAAGGTCGCAGTCTGAGCAGCGGGAAGAGAAGGTCGCAGTCTGAGCAGCGGGAAGAGAAGGTCGTAGTCTGAGCAGCGGGAAGAGAAGGTCGTAGTCTGAGCAGCGGGAAGAGAAGATCGCAGTCTGAGCAGCGGGAAGAGAAGGTCGCAGTCTGAGCAGCGGGAAGAGAAGATCGCAGTCTGAGCAGCGGGAAGAGAAGGTCGCAGTCTGAGAGGCGGGAAGAGAAGATCGCAATCTGAGCAGCGGGAAGAGAAGGTCGCAATCTGAGCAGCGGGAAGAGAACGTCGCAGTCTGAGCAGCGAGAAGAGAAGGTCGCAGTCTGAGCAGCGAGAAGAGAAGGCGGGAGGAAGCGACTGGGTTGTGAAAGGAAAGCGGATAGGGTGGTGGGCAGCAGGAAGCAGAGCTGAAGAGGGCGGGAAGGTGAGAGACGGGGTTGTGGTGGACGGGAAATGGAAGGTCGGATGTGGAATAACAAGGTGGAAGAGGATACAGGGAAAGTAACATGTTGAGGATGGGTTGAACGCACGTGCTGGGCTGCTGCGTATTTTAGTAACCCCGTAATACTATCATACTCATAGCAAGTCTTTGATTTATACCGCAGTTCTGTTAACTCAAATGAAGCCACTAGGTAAGAATAGCAACTATAGGAAATCACCACATATACGTATATATAACCTAACGTATATAACACCACGTATATAACCTAACCTAACCTAACCTAACCAAACCACCACGCAGAATACCAAAATTACTCGATCGTGCGCTGAATTGAACCCACGACTCTACAAATGGAGCTCTAAATGATTTTCCACCGCCTTCCTGTACCCTATACGCATCATTTCACTTAATGGGTAAATTTGGCTCGTGACGGTTCTAGATTGCCTTACATCTCGCCTGGACTGCCATTCGCGTCTTGGCTGCCGGTAAAGAAGGACGAAAATATAATTCTAAAAAAATGTTTCCTGAATATCTGATGCAATCATTCTGTACCCTGTAAAGGAAGCGGTTTTGCGATGAATATAACATAGTACGAGACTGACATTTCTTGAACAACTATACAACGGCATCCTTGTTCCAGATAAATCTTCACGCTAGTGGCTTAGGATTGATATTTTTTACCCCACGATGGAAAGGCAGTTTAAAAAGGCTTATACGAACCACATACGATCTCTTTGTGAAACTCCTGCAAACAATGACGATTAACATCCATCACATACGTTATGTTTTCCCCGTTACACGAGCCTTCCCTTTCCTCTTATACGCGCCTCATTTCTTAACTGCCTCTAATGTTCATTATTTTTTTCCAGGGATCGTGTTCCAGCCGCCACAAACCATCTAAAAGCTTCACACTAAAACTAATAATATATTCCTTCGTCTGGGTTCATTACTTAAGTCTCACATTCTTCTGCTTTTGTGTGTGGGGTTTATAAGGTCAAACACTCTTTACTAGTTTAACAGTATGCACATAATTACGCAGGATTACATGAGAAAAAAGGCCATTAACATCGTCTTATGCACACTGTAGACTCATGAAGAACCACACAGACGTCAGACTTCCTTTGCAGCATTATCCCGCTGAGGTGTACAAGAATCGTAGGTTATAATATCCCCTTCGGCAGTTTTATCTCAATGAAGCAAACGTAAGAGCCAAATAGAAGAAACGGAGGAGAGAAAACGAAAAGCAGCAGACTAAGAGGCGTCCACACTTTTCCACCCGTGCAGCTCATGCTTGTATACTGCAGTCACGAGCCTCAGATGGACAGCTTGGGTTGGGTGTCACACGCAACAGACGCATTATTCATCATTTTTACCCATATATGAAAATATCGACATATGCATCAGGCAGTATCTTTCCTGGACATAAGAATGAGGCCTTTGTTGAGTGTAGCGGACCAATGTTATCTGTCAAAATGTTCTCGAATGATACCATGGCATTCTGCAAATGTGTATACATTCGCAACACCTACGGTACAGAGAGAATATTAGAGGACGGAGACTCACCATCATGTGAGACTAAGGCCATTTACCTTATCATAACGACGCTTTCTACACCAGCATACAACTATCTATTCATGAATTTTACGCGAATAATAAGGTTTGATGGCCGCAGAAACACTCACAATGGTTTTATAATATTTTTTCATACTATAAGGTAACAAGCCATTAAAGATGTTAATCACAATATGGGCTATGTCAAAGTTGATTATTTCTTTGACTATTTAGACTCATTCAAATCTAAAGGAATGCATACCGTACGTCTATGGCTCATCTATTTCAAGAAGGATGACAGATAGCCTTCACTCACTCTTGGTACAATGGACACGAAAATATGTCCTCCAGTGTACAGGCCCGTCAGCAATGATTTCCACACTTGTAACTTTAGCACAGTTATGTCTGCACCCTAGATCAGTTAATACTTCATATTTGTGAGACAAATGATAAATGTTGACAGGCAAGGAGTTAACTTTGACAGCGGCATATTCGCGAGAAATACTCTGATGTGAATGAAAGGTCATTCCAGCCTCGACGATGTGTGTTCTCTGCTCTGAAAAGGACGACGCTACACATGTATATTACCAGTAACAAACTACGTAATAAGCATTATATTGGAATTCTTAGAAACATTTTTAGCAACAACAGTTTACTATATAGCAAGCATAGAAACGCTCAGTGCATTCTATGTATCAACATAAATATTTCACTGTGCGTTCTCTATTTGTATAATCTTTCATCTCTTTTACATGCATCAAGCTTTTTCCTTCGTCTGCAGAATCGAAAATGCTTCTAAATGACCAAAAATAATTCCTCTATACGAAATTCGAGGGAGTGTATGGGTGAAGTATATCGCAGATAAAATAAGATACCGCTCCCTGATAGGTGCATCTCCACGATACTGACGATATTTTTATGGCATTGATCACATCCCTTTCTTACCACCGGTCACTCCTGCTTATAATGTATATGCTGGTATGAATATCTCAATTTAATATTGTGTGACATCCCTTTAGGAAATGACACACGCATACTCAGATCGGAGCTCAGATCATTCACTTCACCATAAGTTGTGTTCGAACAAACGTCCTGAGGCATTAAGGGTAATCCCTTCTGAACCCTTGACCTAAATACCATGCCTCGACATTGCCACGTGTGACCTTCACAAAGACCTTTAACGTCCCGCCACGCGCTGCCGTACTTACCTGCGTTGTGGCACTGCATGAAGGTCGCTGAACTGACCACATGACACCTTGTTGTGACGCCTCAGATCACCTCAAGCCTCCTGTAATGGGAAGAAAAAAATATGACACATAGTAAGATTTCAAGTGGTATATGCTGCTACTGTTACCTCTCCTGATATCTCGAAATGACGTAAGGAAGAAAGGAGGAGGAGGAGAGGGAGGAATCTGTTTTGGTGAAGCTACGAGAGACTTTTCATTAACAACGTAGAAAATGATAATGACATCAAGTTGACTTCTTCCGAATAATATGCTATAGTGAATATTGTCTGTTATATATTCTCTTTTATATACTCCTTAAACCGTGTTGGCATATCACAAAGAAGTGTCAACAGAAGTGTATTGCCAAACTAATGCTGGTTATTTGAGCGATAGAAGCAAGAAGTGGTATGTAAATATTTTCTGATGAAGTGTCGGAAAGTAACAGGAATTTGAGTATTCACTTATGGGGATACTGTGCACGCATTTCTGAATAACAAAACGTCCATTTTTCATCAATAATTTGTCTCACATATTTTTCTGATACTTGCTGGTTTCACAAGTATCAATCACGATATCTTTAAATCTTTTCCTCAATTCATGTTTTACTCACACATGTATCTTTTCTTTCCATCGGCCGTAACGTTCTTTAAAATCTCAACCTATTGGAAACTTTTTTACAGATATTCTTCAACAATATCATACTCCTCGTTGACACGTATATATGTCAGCTTCCCTTAGCGTGATCAAGGGTGAGCCGTGAACGTGAGGGACATACAAGTATGCTCTCCTATAACCAACCATACCCACAAGAGCTAATCAATACTGCCACTTATATTTTCCGCTTTTGAGTATTTTGTTATATTCCTCCTCCTCCCCGCGACTTGAGCCCTGCGTCAGAAGGAAGTGTCAGGTACTCTTACAAAATAATCAAACTGATTGCGTACTCGTGATAAGTTTATCGTAAGACTTCGCATTTTCTTTCCAGGCATTTATATATGGAGGTGGGCAGAGTGAACCCTCCTATTAAAAAAAACTATCCTAAAAAACCTTATTATATTAACTATTATACCCGAACGTTTTTTTTTCGTGATGAATAAGCTTGCGTGTCTTTGTGACTAGTGAAGTTACAGAGATCGCAATGTAATCTCTTATGCAGAACCAATCGGGTAGAAAAGTGTTTCCTCTATTATTTCGCTTGTAATGCTAGAAATAGTTATCGATATGAACTACGTTTTTACGGCACGTCCCTGTCTACCCTGCCCCCCCCCCCCCCCCCCTACCCCCTGCCTCCACAAATGGCGAATCAACCATTGATCTCAGCCACCGCCACCACCACCACTCAAGGGAAAGTTTGAAAAAATCAGAATACATACGAGTAAATGTAGTTTTCAGAATTTCACTAACACAAAAACCAAGCGTCGTACAACGTTAGCTATAAAAAATGGCCATGTGATGTTATCTGAGAAATTGGCGTTATAATCTTGGTATGCTGTGATTCAATAAAATATGTATGAGCTGTGAAACTTTTTTTTTACACTCACCTAATAGATTTAAGATAAGCCGGGCAACATGTGCTATGAGGTGACAATCCCATCACAACACGCCATGAGCCCGCCTCACCACACACTGCAAGCTCCCTGTATCTCTAGCTCAAGGAAGCTAGAGAACAAAGGTAGTTTTCTAGCTTCCTTGCTCTAGCCTGTCAACACATACGAGTCTTGGTGCAGGATATGAATCAGGCGATGACACTTTAGGCATTGAGAAAATGGATCTCGGAGAACTAGACGCAATTTTATCTATCTCGCTGTTCTGTGGAGTCTATGATGAACGATCAGCTCAACATTATATAGTAGTTAACTAAGAGAGCGAGGTCCCGAGGGTTCAGAAATAACGAAGCTTTATTTGAGTGTCAATGAGTCCTCACTGAATCACAAGACTTCGGGCGGTCAAGGAGCTTCACTGCGTCACGTACCTCCCTCCCTCTGGTGGAGCTTCAAGGCTTCGATTTGCCAAGTTTATTATGGAATCATGAAATAAAGCGGCATTCACATAGTTTGAGCTTACTGTCATTCTTACATTAGAGCTTTTTCTAGTTTCTTGCTTTCTTCTTGTCTGTAAAATAATACCAATACTGGTATTTATCATAATTTCATGGTTGATTCTCTCTCTCTCTCTCTCTCTCGTCTCTCTCTCTCTCTCTCTTCTCTCTCTCTCTCTCCTCTCTCTCTCTCTCTCCTCTCTCTCTCTCTCTCTCTCTCTCTCTCTCTCTCTCTCTCTCTCTCTCTCTCTCTCTCTCCTCTCTCTCTCCTCCTCTCTCTCTCTCCTCTCTCTCTCTCTCTCCTCTCTCTCTCTCTCTCTCTCTCTCTCTCTCTCTCTCTCTCTCTCTCTCTCTCTCTCTCTCTCTCTCTCTCTCTCTCTCTCTCTCTCTCTCTCTCTCTCTCTCTCTCTCTCTCTCTCTCTCTCTCTCTCTCTCTCTCTCTCTCTCCAAATCATTTGCAGATAGCCCGAGTAGTTCCTATTTATAAAAAAGGTGATCAGTCCCTGTTTTCTAATTACCGTCCGATTTATATACTACCTAGTATTAGTAAGATTATTTAAAAAATAGTAGCACATAGATTACTGAATTATCTAACAAATAAATCCCTTTTAACTAACAATCAATTTGGGTTCAGACCAAACTTTTCTTCTGAACTGGCAGTTCATCACCTTACACAATAAATGTACAATGCTCTAGATAATAGAATGTTTCAGCTGACAGTTTTCTGTGATCTTACTAAGGCATTTGACACTATCAATCATTCTATATTGTTGCATAAACTTAAAGTGTATGGCATAAGGTGTCCGGCATATAATTGGTTTAAAAGTTATTTAAATTCAAGAAAACAATACACAGCTTTTAATAACACCACATCACAGCGAAAATTATTAAATGCGGAGTACCACAAGGATCGGTTTTAGGGCCACTATTATTCCTGATATATATAAATGATATAACTTTATGCACCAATAACCTAAAATTTATATTATTTGCGGATGATAAGAACATTTTTCTTCAGGGGCGTGATTTACCTGCGTTACAAGATACTATGAACAGAGAATTAACTCATGTCACTAGTTGGTTAAAAAGTAATATATTATCATTAAATATAAACAAAACACATTTCATGTTGACACACTCGCAGTCTACATTGAAATTGTCCCCATCCCATTGACATCAAAATTAATGGATTTGCAATTAAACAAGTAGAAGCTAAATTCTTAGGAATTATTATTGATAATAAATTGCAATGGAAATCTCACATAGAAGAAGTAAACAATAAGTTATATCAAATTTCTGGCACCATATATCAAATACGTAGATCGTGCAATTACGAATGTTTACAATTAATATATAATTCCTTAGCATACACACATCTACTTTATTATTATTCTGTCTGGGGGGTACTTATAAGACTTATGTTGATAAATTATTCATCAGCCAAAAAAAATTAAGAAGGATTATGTCAGGATGTAATAGGTTTGTACATACAGCTCCCATTTTCCGTGATCTTCAACTTTTAAAAGTGCACGATATAATTACATATCAAACTATTATATTCGTTTATAAATGTTTAAATATTTATGAAATTAATTATGGTTTTGAGTATGCTACACACACCAACGTCCAAACAAGACTCACAAACAATCTTAAAATCCCCTTATGTAGAACCAGTCATGCCCAACACAGCGTCATATTCAGAGGCTCTAAACTCTGGAATGAAGCTCCACTAGATATTAAAACCAGACCCTTTAACTCATTTAAATTACATGTTAAACTACAGCTAAAAAGTGCATACTAAGACTCTTACAGTTTGATACAATTGTAATTACTGAGTGCCATACAGCAATTTTATTAGAACATCATATATGTGGTGTAATTCATAGCAGTTGGTATTATTATTATTATTATTATTATTATTATCATTATTATTATTATTGTTGTTGTTATTGTTGTTGTTCCTATTATTGTCATTAATTATTTTTGTTAATATTATTATTATTATTATTTATTATAATTTTTAGTACGATTATTATTATTAATCCTCTACTACCACTACCACTACTACTACTACTACTACTACTACTACTACTACTACTACTACTACTACTAACTACTTAATATAATAATAGTATTATAATTATTGCTACTACTAATATTACTGTTATTATTATTATTATTATTTTTATTATTATTATTATTATTATTATATTGTTATTATTACTATTATTATTATTTTTTAATTTTTTTATTACAACACTAATACTACTATTACTACTACTACTACTACTACTACTACTACTACTACTACTACTACTACTTTTTATACTATTAATTGTATTTCCCGTATTCACGACTGCCCTAGCTAACCAGTAGTGCATAGTGTCCATAAGGAGCCACGAGCTCAATGGACAAGATTTACACCTATAAATGTTATTAACTTGTTTTGTAAATATAATGTTAATAATCAATCAATCAATCAATCAATCAATCAATCAATCAATCAATCAATCAAGCAAGCAAGCAAGCAAGCAAGCAAGCAAGCAAGCAAGCAAGCAAGCAAGCAAGCAAGCAAGCAAGCAAGCTCTCTCTCTCTCTCTCTCTCTCTCTCTCTCTCTCTCTCTCTCTCTCTCTCTCTCTCTCTCTCTCTCTCTCTCTCTCTCTCTCTCTCTCTCTCTCTCTCTCTCTCTCTCAATAAGAAAATAAACCGGGAAAGTGATGCAGTGGTTATTTAGGCCACAAGTATCCCCTTCAAAGACTGCCGTAATGGAATTCTGTGATCGAGGCATCGTGCTCAAAGCCAACCTGTTCCCTTATCCACCAACATCCATATACCTAAACTACTTTCCTCTCGCCGGGCCGCTTATTAGACGTTACCCCGTCAACACAGACCTAACTGGAGACTCTAAATGTAGTGTAGATTCTGCGAGAGCGACAGGGGAGACCAAGAAAATCGCAAGGCGGAAAATTTGTACAGTGAGGGGAGAGAAAATTACGTCCCCAGCAAGTAACCGGCTCAAGGGAAGTGGGCGGAGCAGCGGTCAATATTGGACTAGCCAAGCAATGGTGCAGCTGCGGGAGGGAGGGGGGGGAGGCACGTGTATATGAACGGATTGGGGGGGGAGTTGGAGCCGGACAGAGCGACGGAGCCACCTTACTATACCTCCACCAGAGCATTCAACTCCGCCTGACCTTGGTGGATTTGCTCAATACATCGACCTATCGATCTTGGAAGAGCAGGGGAGGCGAGCCACCACTGCGAGAACTCACGCAACTAATACCTTGCCGCCAGACGGTCGCCACTCGCCAGATTATTCCATGCACGTGTTGTGGTGTGTGTGTGTGTGTGTGTGTGTGTGTGTGTGTGTGTGTGGACAAGTTAGTGGCCGCAGGTGTGTGTATGTGTCGTGAGAAGCGAATAATCCGATTTGTGAGTGCGTATTTCTGAAACAATGAAGGGACGAAAGACTTGTAATGGAGTACAAAGACATCATGGCTTGCTGTATGGATAATGCCTCTGTACCATTGTCAGTAATATTATACTATTGGCATTACTATCATAAATACCACTATTGTTATCATCATCGCTGATATTATTATTACTGTTATTATTACTATTACCATCATTGTCAATAATAAAGATAATAATGATATTAATTATATCATTATCATTAACATTATCATAATTATTATTGTTATCATTATTATCTTTATCATTATTGTTATCATATATTGTTATCCTTGTTAGCATAAGTAATAGTAATAACAGTAGTGGTAGTAGTATTTGCTGTGATGGTGATGGTGGCGTAGTGGTTGTGGTGGTAATAGAGGCGAAAAGTTGCCATAATTCGTAAAAATGTGCCACAAACAGCAAAAAACAACAACAACGAACACAACAACGAAGATGGCGACAAAAACAACCAGTATTTACCACAAACATCAACAATAACAACAAATGATATATAAAACATATCTAAACAAAATACTCTTAAAATGTTCACCACTTATCATCAAAACCTCCACCTCCTAACAGTTAAGTTCAGAGATTTTTCCACCGTCCTCTCCGTTCCCTTTGACACGAGTCCTCCGGCGCCGCTTTGGGAGCCTTGTGTACCTCCGAGGAATGTACCAAAACTCTGTTACCAATTACGACTTTAACCGAGGCCACCGAGATGCCACCGAGATGACAAGGCCTGATACATCGCCCGTGACGTCACACCATCTAGATCCCACCCGCTCCGCTCCCCGTACAAGTTTACCTACCTAATATAATGTTTATCAGTATAAAAGATATACTGTTATCTTCGGAAATGTTTGTTCTATAATATTATCAAATAAAAAATCGTAAAACACACAAAAGAAATGCCATTATGAGACTTTCAAGAAATATGCATTAATTTAAACTCTTCGCCATTTTATATTTTGCCAAAAACTTTTTACATGGGGAATATCAATAAAAGCGAAATTTAATTAGCTTTCCATTGATATATTTCGTTTAGTCATAAATGAATTAGCAGCATGCATAAATTAGCGTTAACTAAATATTAAAAATCATGAAATCGGGTAATGTCCTACCTAATATATGTTTATCAGTATAAAATATATACTGTTATCTTTGGAAATGTTTATTCTATAATATTATCCAATAAAAAACCGTAAAACACACTAAAGAAATGCCATTATGATACTTTCAAGAAATATGCATTAGCTTAATCTCTTCGCCATTTAATATTTTGCGGAAAAACTTTTTACATGGAGAATATCAATAGAAGCGGAATTTAACTACCTTTCCATTGATACATTTCCTTTTCTGATAAATGAATTAGCAGCATGCATAAATTAGCGTTAACTAAATAAATAACATCATGAAATCGGGTAATTTTTCCCGATTGATGAGGCTATTTATTTAGTTAACGCTAATTTATGTATAGTTCTAATTAATTTATCAGCAAACAAAATATATCAATGGAAAGCTAATGCAATTCTTCTTCTATTGATACTCGCCATGTAAAAAGTTTTTGCACAAAATATTAAATGGCGAAGAGATTAAGTTAATGCATATTTCTTGAAAGTCTCATAATGGCATTTCTTTAGTGTGTTTTACGGTTTTTTATTGGATAATATTATAGAACAAACATTTCCGAAGATAACAGTATATCTTTTATACTGATAAACATATATTAGTTAGGATATTACCCGATTTTCAAAAACATGATTTTTAATATTTAGTTAACGCTAATTTATGCATGCTGCTAATTCATTTATGACTAAACGAAATATATCAATGGAAAGCTAATTACATTCCGCTTCTATTGATATTCTCCATGTAAAAAGTTTTTGGGCAAAATATTAAATGGCGAAGAGTTTAAGTTAATGCATATTTCTTGAAAGTCTCATAATGGCATTTCTTTTGTGTGTTTTACGATTTTTTATTTGATAATATTATAGAACAAACATTTCCGAAGATAATAGTATATCTTTTATACTGATAAACAGTATATTAGGTAGGTAAACTTGTACGGGGAGCGGAGCGGGTGGGATCTAGATGGTGTGACGTCACGGACGATGTATCAGGCCTTGTCATCTCGGTGGCCTCGCCTTAACCCCTTGAGGCCTAGAATGTTTTTTCCATGAAAGTGCACAGAGTTTATTTTTTGCACTTCACATTGGGGTTTATTTTTTTACTTTAATCTAAGTCTACGTGGACTCTGCTATACCTTACAAGCACTTGCACCACATTAGCGGCGCCACGCGTATTGTCCCTCATCACATGTTTTTCCTTTTGTTTTCGGTCCAAAGTTGCGTAGATAATTTTCTCAGCAGGAACAGTACACTGATATAGTTTCAGTTTCGCGTAGTTGATCCGTCGTAAGCCATGTGTTGCCTGTGAACAGAAATAGCCTGCATGTGCGCAAAAAGGCAAAGATCTTGGACGTGATTGTAGCTAATTGGTCATGTGCGTTAATAATTAGGTGGACGCGTCACTTATGGTGTTAATGGTCAATAAAGGCATCATTAAAGGCAATAATGACTATAATTTATAGTACTTCGGATTCTTCCAAGGACGAGGTACTTCCCGGTATGGGTCCTGGAAACTTTTATGTGTAAACTTCTGTAACCAGACTCTGATATCAATTCATTTTGTTATATTGGTACTAAATTTCAGAGACCATTTATCTCTTTTAACCCGTAAACTGCGGATACCTATGTGACAATATCTCTGTGTACGCGGGACTTTTGACTGAATTCTTATAGTCGCTAAACAAACTTGAATGTGTATCAATGTAATCGCCATATATTTGTGCAACCGCTAAAAATATTTTTTTTGGCTAAAGTCTTGTGGTTATTTTATGATTGTACTTGCAAGATGAAGAGCGTTGAGGTTTATGGAATCCATGGTACAGCTCGTTCACAGAAAACAGGCCTTCATCTCTAATTTTTATGCCCGCGATAGGGAGAGACCTGTCAGCACCTTCACCCTCCATGCTGGTCACTGGGTCACTGAGCCTATGTGTGACCCCTGGGTCATTCTCAGGTAAAGTAGAGTTGCCAGATTTCACCGGCCGATAAATTAGCCCACCTTTTTTAATTTGGCGGCCGCCCAATTGGGCATACTCGCGTTTTCTTAGTGAGTGACCAAATGGGGATAGCCGCGCTTTACGGGTTAATGAGTCACTGTCTTGGTCATGTTTGGTGTTATCACCAAATTAGGTTATTAACATTTTACAAACAGGCAGGGTCGGATTTTAATCTAAATCCCATCCTTGAGCCACACATACTACCTGCTATGTCTAACCGATTCGATGCCTTACCATTTATATCTACACGTATATTATGATTGTAATATTATTCAATCCACGAATACAACTGTCTTCTAAATCATCAACTCTTTATTCAAACTCTGTTCATTCCGACATGAACTGAGCAAATGGCATCAGCCTAGATGACTAAAATTAAGCGCTAATGGGCGACTGCAACATGCTCACAATTGTGTGATTTTTTATTCCTTATGTGTTTTATCCTTATACTGGAAAGAGCTTAGGGCTCAGAGTCGATCTTTGGGTAAAGCCAAGATATCACACACCACTCACACCCCATCTCTGTGCTCAAAGGAAACAGTAACTGCACGGTTATTGGCGTCAAATCCGAAGCCTCGAGTGTGGCTTCGCAGAATGGAGTTATCCACGGACCCAGCGAACACAGCTGTACGTGTGTGTGTGTGTGTATATGTGTGTGTGTGTGTGTATATGTGTGTGTTTGTGTGTGTGTGTGTGTATGTGTGTGTGTGTTTAAAACATTTCTACACAAGACTAGAGATGTTCTGTGTCACGGCACGAAGGTGGTAAACAGGGAAAATAAAAAATTGAAAAATGTGCTTATATAAATATATGAATAAGTAGAATAGAACAGATGCTAAAAAGAATGTTGCTGTTGATGATGTTATATTTCATCTACTTCTTCTTAATAAACACAATGTGATGCAAGCCAGTAATGCATAGTGTTACATATCTATTTACTAATGAGACTGGTTACTGGTCAGGGACACGAAAGAGTAAATAATAAATACTGAGAAAAAGTCGCCAAAAAATTGATCAAAATTTCTATTTTACGAATAAGAAATAATCTAGACTATTAACACATAACTTTTTTTTAATCTTTCAAATCAACTTATGTAATATTTAGTTAATCATCGATATCATCTTCAGAGGGCGGTAAACGCGAGTAAAGGGAAAATTACTCGTGTCGCCCACTCGTACATACATTAGATTATATTACTACTACTACTATTGCCATTCCCACTGTGGTTACTAAACGTTCTCTACATATAGTCACTAAATTATTGGGTAAACCTTAAACATCCTTTCATCAGCAGACTGACTACTTCTTAGATCTGAATGGCGAGAAAGCACGATCCTGCCAAGACTTGTTCGGGACATGGGGTGTGATGTTGCCTGAGCTTGCGTGTTTACCTTTCCTAATTTCCTCAGACACCCACTGGTCACGCAGCCTTAAAGAGATCATGGAGACCAAGCAGCATTCTTCTCAATGGCCGCCTTTGATCAGTATACACAGGCTGCTCTGAGGCGTATCTGATACCATTCTGGGTCCAAAAGGAAAGTTACAGGAGGGTGACTGCAGTGCTTTGTCGTTGGGAAGTGACGATGACCAGCCTGCAGCATTTACCACTAAAACCACTGCGTAATTAACAACTAAATAGAACTCTTTATGCCGTAAAATTCAACCGGAAAATTACTTCTCGGATTGAAATGGTGTCCTGGTGACTAAACTAGCGAAGGTTACAAGCAAGGAAACATTCGCTGGACACCACCATCACCACAACCACCACCAGTTCAGCAAAAACAACAGGTGCAGGGATGCACATTTTCTCACGAAAGACTGATTTTACACGTTGTCTCTTGCATGCTGGAAATGTACCAATCAAGTATAATTCTCGAACGAGAAAGAGAGAAAAGGAGAAAATGCTGCTTTATACTCGTCTCCCAAAAAGTACAAGTATCACTACTAACAGCTTCAATTGAAATACTAGAAATATATGTTAAAAAGCTCTTTTCTAAACTTACTGTGGTGGTAAAGAAAAATTGCCACTCATCGGCACTCGGTACAAGCCTAGAATGGTATACGTGAATTGAAAAATGTGTTCGAGGCGTAGGCATGAATATAATATATCAACCAAAGTTTCGTATCTAGAATGTCTCTCGGGGTCCAGAAGGAAGGCCTTGACCCGCCATTTAGGAAAGGAATCCCTTGATATAGTTGAAAACAACACCTGCGATCACATATCTATTCTGAAAGAGGCAGTCTGAAAACGTATTTTTGCACCCGGTCATTTTTTCATCTACATTGGTGGCTCCAGTACTCTTTTTTTTTTTTTTACTCTTTTTCATAAAGCTTCAGATACTTGGCTCGTAAGTTTTCATATTTTGAGAGCTGTGACGGTTGCCCTTCGTCCGTACTGGTGCAGGGAAACTTTTTATAGTGACGCCTGGGATCATTATAGACTCATGCGTCCCTTCCCTGTACCCTCTGAAAGCACTTGCAGTCAAAAATGGGGTTGATGGGCAGCAGGGGGGTAGTCTTTGGCCACTCAATGATTGCAAAAAGGTTTTCTCCCGGCGGGACCAAAATTTAGGACTGCAAACTCACCACATCCAGACGCCTCCTATATACACGCTCACCGTCTCCCTATACTTATCTGCTTGGCTTCACTCAGATCAGGTATATCTTTCATCCTATGTAATATCGTGTATGGGCGAAGCTATTTTTGTGTGTGTAGAAATTGCGATGCTTCCATTAATTTAAAAAAAAAAAAAAATTCGCTAATTACTAACTTTGGAAGGGGAAGGGGAGTGAAATATAGAAATAAACAATTGATAATTTTGACAGTGCAAAGTTTTGGCTTTATAGAAAATATATTAGAAATTATCGGAAAAATAGTTTCGCACACAAAAGTGAGACGGTTGTAGTTCTGTAAAAGTACCAACTTCTCGAAAAGCTGGCCTCATCTTCTGCCATTCCCTTAGTGGTAAAAAAAAGAAAAGAAATAAGAATTGTGTGGAGGTATAAACAGGAACTCACCAATCCCAATTTGATAACTAGTGTATGCCAATGTTTTTACTATAAGCAAAAACATTGGCATACACTAGTATAGTAAATATTAAAATATATTTTTGAGTTACCGCTAATACAAAAATGTTTCCTGGATCTAAAAATAAATTTGGCTGTGTTAGACTACTATTAATTTCCAATAATCTCAATCTCTCATAAAATTTATGTCAGTGAAATTAAAAAGAATGCGCCACATAATATGTATGATAGGATAAAATGCCTCCGGTGATAGAACTGGGCTTTCTCTGTCGGCTTAACCCGTTTTAATTGTCGAATTTCCTGTATGATTTCTACTCCAGTATGTAGTGGAGAAAATATCAACTTCCGGAAGCAAAGAAAAAGATATTTATTTTCACCGGAAACCAGTAAAAAAGTACCATCTCCATAAACCGCGAAGCAGTGAGAAGTGAACCGGGCGACGCCGCGCACCAGTACATCCGCCCATCTAACCCAAATAACTTGCCAATAAATCTACCCAAACCTAACCTTAACTTAACCAAACTTAAATTAAACCAAAACTTGACTTAAACAAAACCTAAATCTAACCTAACCAAACCTAAACCTTACTGAGCCATTATTTTATGTAAATAAGTGTTATATTTTTGCTTTCCGGAAGTGAATAGTATCCGCAATACATGCTTGCTGTATCAGAAATTACACAGACAACATGAGTATTAAGGCCGATAGAGAGAGCGCAATTATCTTCCATAATAACGATACTACCTAAGAAAAAATGTAAATGGTTCCTTCCAGGTATTTCTTTTTTAGAGATTTTCTACAATATGTACATAAATAATTTCCAAGAAGTTTGACAGTTATTAGAATACACTTAAATTAACAAGGTCAGCTAAAAAACACAAATATGGCAGAAATAGAGATATTGATATGTTAACTTAAGTAATTTGACCATCACTGTCATTTGATTCCTCCCTGAATAACCATTATTAATTTGCTGCTTATCTTCACCTCTGTAATTGATGCGATGCTGAAAAATGATTAAGTAGGATTTTTAGATGTAATTAGCTGCTTATAATGGTACTTTAGAAATAGCAATAATAGAGCTAATACTGCTACAATTGATGATAATAATAAAATGAAAATGATGATGATAGCAATAACAATAACATTGATAAAAAAAAAAAAAGGTTCATAGAGAGGATGATTTAATGACATGATTCACCAGACTTCTATAAAAAGATGGAAAATAGTTGATAATTGAACAACTATAATCAAGGACAATATTGAAGGTCATGCATAGAAACAATAGTAACAATAGAACCAGCAAAAATCAGATAACCATTTTATCCACCCCCCCCCCCCCCATCAACAACCTCCAACCAGCCATCAGCACAAGCTTTATGAGTCTCACTTTAAAATTAACACAGCATCTTGCTATCAAAACATCTCGCCAACCTACAATGGTTATCTTATTGAACTTTATCAAATTTGTCTTTGGATACGTTCTTATTGATTTTTACTGTGAATATGATAGGACCAGCGAACACAGTATCTGGCATAGAGGAGGTCTTGATATCTCACTTACAAGGCAGTGCATCTGGCAGCGAGAACTTGGCAGCCTCAACCTTCTCTGCAAACTTTCGTCCCCTAGCTGGAAAATTGCGAAATCGTTCTCTCTCTCTCTCTCTCCTCTCTCTCTTCTCTCTCTCTCTCTCTCCTCTCTCTCTCCCCTCTCTCTCTCTCTCTCTCTCTCTCTCTCTCTCTCTCTCTCTTCTCTCTCTCTCTCTCTCTCCTCTCTCTCTCTCCTCTCTCTCTCTCTCTCTCTCTCTCTCTCTCTCTCTCTCTCTCTCTCTCTCTCTCTCTCTCTCTCTCTCTCTCTCTCTCTCTCTCTCTCTCTCTCTCTCTCTCTCTCTCCTTCTCTCTCTCTCTCTCTCTCTCTCTCTCTCCTCTCCTCTCTCTCTCTCTCTCTCTCTCTCTCTCTCTCTCTCTCTCTCTCTCTCTCTCTCTCTCTCTCTCTCTCTCTCTCTCTCTCTCTCTCTCTCTCTCTCTCTCTCTCTCTCTCTCTCTCTCTCTCTCTCTCTCTCTCTCTCTCTCTCTCTCTCTCTCTCTCTCCTCTCTCTCTCTCTCTCTCTCTCTTCTCTCTCCTCTCTCTCTCTCTCTCTCTCTCTCCTCTCTCTCCTCTCTCTCTCTACTTCGTACCCTGCAGAAGTTCTCAAGGGAGAATAATTTTCGCGCTCCCTGCTTTATTTCCTCTCACTCATCCGGCCGTTTTTTCTCAGAATTTTTTTTACCGTCACCTATTCACCTTTTCAGCATCCTCCTTTGTTCCAGATTTGTCTTCATCATATTGTTTTCACCATCAACGCCTCTCTTAGTTGATATACTTTTTTTGTGTGTGTTTGCTATTTTCAACTACTTAAAAATGCATCACAGAACTTTTTGTTTCTTTCTGTCTCGTACTTTTTTTCTTTTCGCTACTTTCCACCGGCTGCCTAATCATCCCGGTTTTTTTCTCCCATATTTTTGCAGTGTTTGTCTCGCCATCCCAATCTTCCATAGCCTTGCCTTCTGCTTTTCTACCTCGTAAACCCTTTCACCCCTCCTTCGTCCTTTATGAGTTCTCGAAGATTTAAAGCCGCCAAAGGGAGCCAAATTGGGTCATAACCGGAATATAATCCAAGACCCGCTCCCCTCTACCGCCTACGTACCCTCCTTCCCCTCTCTTCCCCTCTCCTCTCCCTTGCCTTCCTTCCCACCTCCCTCCGTCCATCCGCACCACAGTACCCGGCCTGCTACTCCGCCAGGGTGCAAACTAAAGGCGTAGTGGGAGAAGGAACGCTGCTAAAGGTGGCAGAGGGGAGGCTAGTGACTGGTCGGAGGATTAGCTATAGGAAGCTGATTTGCGTAATAGATGAGTGACAAGTTCCGTAGCGGTGAGTGAGGAAATGAGAGTAAGAGAGAGAGAATTAGGAAGTCAGTGTGTATACAGTACTTGATAGGGAGCGTGAGAGGAAAAGCGATGTAAATATCATGAACTTGTAGTTATAGATTTTTCTCACTCCATTCTCTCTCTCTCTCTCTCTCTCTCTCTCTCTCTCTCTCTCTCTCTCTCTCTCTCTCTCTCTCTCTCTCTCTCTCTCTCTCTCTCTCCCCTGTAGATTCGTTGTCTGCAAAGGGATAGTGTGGGTCGCCGTTTCCCCTATAACCTTCATCTTCCAAGACCCAGCGCTATTTATTCCCTGGCCAGATTCCCGCCTTCCTACCCCTTGGGACTCCATAGCAATTTTTCTTTACATAGCATGGGATTTGGCGCTTGAGGAGGCATTTGAACAGAGATTTTGTCAATGTTGTGGATCTGAAAAGTGCTGACACAGGCGAGACTCAAATTAAATGGTTATAGGTTCACTCTTGGTACTGGAAGGGTCATCGAAAAATTGCATAACAGCTTTCGAAGGAGTGAAGAAGTGCTAATTGAAATAAATGTTCTTGATTTGAATTTCTTTTCTTATAGGTATTACCAAAGAAGATGGAAATAGTTGGCTATTTCTGCATATCTATTGAATACACATATTAGTGGAGACATACGTTGTTTAACTAAGAGGGGCAGATGATAAGTTCAGATTAGACAGGCGGCATACGTTATTGCTTATCTCGTAAATCAAATTACGTAACTAGATGGTATTAACTCCAAATAAGATTACATGATGCAGAATCAATTGTTGATCAGAGTAAGGCAAGTGTCGAATATAATAATCATTGGTAGTAATATGAAGAAAATTCGGGCAATGCTTGGCTGCGAGTTAAAGGCTACTATGATTCTACCCTTCACTGCACGCAACTTCGATCACATAACTCTGGAAATAATTACACGACTTTATACATCATTGGTTTTGCGGCATTTGAATAATAATGTTTTGCTCTAGTTACCGTGTTCCGTAAAAGAATAAGCTAAGTTTTAACAAGTATAAAGAAAATACTAGATTCAGTCTGAAATCAGGTTATTCTGTATTAGAGTGCTCAACTTTCTTGAAAGTAAACCAATAGTTATTGTTTGTCTGATGTACAGTACGCCCCGAAGTTCTCACATGTCAGTCTCGGTCAAGGTAACAGAGATTATGAGTTCTGACTGTATTTCGCAGGAGACTAAAAGTTCAAGCTGTTTTTTTCTTGTAATACACAGCATATACGAGTACAGCAAGTGATATGGACTAACATTATTCACAATAGTGCGGGCAGAAATGATCTTATCTTTTCTCGTACAATGGATTATATAGGAAGCTTACTATATATATAGCTCCTCCTAATGCATGATGTCATACTTTGGTCATGGTCTATTATTATGTTAATCAGTGAAGTGACCGGCAGTGACTCCGCCTACCCGTCTATACAAAGTCAACGAGGTTATTGAAGTCTAATAAAGCCAACCAAATGCTGCTTCTCTTCAGACAACAGTGCAGGAATGTCTGACACATCCAGTGGTTGTTATGATAACCTCTATGTTATACAAAGGCAATTTATACTTCATGACAGAATTATCAAGTGTCAATCCATTAAACGAAGAAAGGTGGCGTAGGCTAAATGTTTTCTTCAAAATTTGACTTTAAACGTTTTCAATACTTCAACTTATTTTGGCATGAAACGACTCTCAGAACCAGAAGCATATTATATATCCGGCGTTTACTTTGAAATATACTTTGAAAAAAATCTGGATTAATCAATCGATGGAATAAAATACTAGCTAATGTTAAAGGTATTGCGGGATGTGCAATGGGTGGGCGCGTAAATATATGGGCTGTTTCCTTAAAAACCCGAGCCCCTGTCCACCCAGCAGTGAATGGGTACCGGGTGTTAGCCGGGGGTTTGTGACCCGCCTCCCGGGGTGGTGGCTTTGGACAACACTAGAGGAGAGGAGAGGAGAGGAGAGGAGGAGGAAGAGGAGGAGAGGAGTGGTGCGGAGAGGACTAGGGTCTCTTGATAAACATATATTTTTATATAAAGGTACTCTAGAGAGGACCTACGAAGCGATCCTAAGCGGAAGCAGAAGCAGAAGCAGAAGCAGAAGCAGAAGCAGAAGCAGAAGCAGAAGAAGAAGAAGAAGAAGAAGAAGAAGAAGAAGAAGAAGAAGAAGAAGAAGAAGAAGAAGAAGAAGAAGAAGAAGAAGAAGAAAGGAGACTTGGAAGTTCGACCATATTTTTTCTTTAGAATGTTAGTACAGTACCCGGGTAGCCTTCCCATAGGCAAACGGACTACCCTTGATACGTGTGCTTCCTATTCTATGAAGAAATTATAGGACAAAATATGCAAGTGAGGCACGAACAATATACATCAAACATGAAACGAATTACTTCAAAGGTACGCATGTGTGAGGGTTGCATGTAGGTTAAATTATTGTAGGAATACAGTCAAAGAATCCAATGCAGGACTACAGAAAGCTAACATCAGTTTTCAGAGCCATTATAAGACCAATAAATACCCCCTCACTAGCTAGCCCAGTACAGTAGCCTACACTATTGAATATAATAAAGCTAAGAATATTTTTGCAAAATGAATGGAATGAATGATGAGGTACTGACGCAAAAATGACATGAAAGTGAAAGGGAGTTGCCGTAAATAACACTATAATCCCCACCTGCACTAATGTCGCCAGGCGCCATATATTACGAATTATAGCATCACTACTGATTTGTATGTGCCACTGAAGAGGATACACAGTAGTTTATATCATGACTGTATAATCTACCCTGTTTCAGTGTTGTTTTATGCTTTGTATCTGCAAGTATAAGCTGTTTCAAATTTCACGACTGGTTTTTTTCGCGCGACGACAGACATAAGTTCATCACCTTGTGGGCGGGAGAACATAAACATGACGATCTTTGTGTAGCCGTTACCAAGGTCGTCACTCGGGTAATATTTTGGTAATTTGTTCATATATAGCCATAATATGACACAGATGAAGACACAAAATGAAACAGATTCTCCAGATAGCCCTTTTTAACTTTCCTGAAATCATGGATGTAGAAATGTAAGTATGAACGCCACCAAACGTCTGTACATCGAAAAGAAACATTGTCCTGGCGATTTTGGTGGCGACCTACGGTAGATAGGTCGAGAGGTGGACAGATGGTGGGAAAAAAACGTCCGTGAAAGTATTCAGGTGGCAAGAGATCTATGGATGTTCAGCGAATGGTGATGGTAGAAACAAAATAGCAATAATTCAAGAATCTTGGTACGAAAAATGTAATGAAGATTAATTTATCATGTGTAACGTGGCGCAGATTAGATAAAAAGTTGACTAAGTATATCCTTAAGTCGTTCTCTGTAATGCTATTCAAGGAGCTTATTGGGGTAGACTCAAATATTCAAGCTTCGTAGCCGTTCTTGATGCAGACATACTCACCATAGGTAATATTCATGATTAAGAAGCTGTATGATATGTATCCTGAAGAACATTTATGGCTATATGGAAGAAATTGGCTGATATTTTCGCGAACAACTTTGTACAAGTCATAAGGTTTGAAAATAACCTCTAAAAACCAAATCCCTTCATAGACATAGATGCATCGAGTCAATAAATCATGAGACTGTTCCCCCTCCCGATTTTCCGAAAATCCCCCTACCCCTGTGTCTGTGTTTCCCCCCCACCCGCTATTTTGAAAACTCACCCCTGTGCCTCAGTGTTCCCGCACCCATTTATTCTGAAAACTCCTCCACCCCTGAGACTTCCCCCCTCCCGTTATTCTGAAAACCCCCTACCCCTGTGTCAGTTTCCCCCCACCCGCTATTCTGAAAACTCACCCTTGTGCCTCAGTGCTCCCGCACCCATTTATTCTGAAAACTCCCCCACCCCTGAGACTGCGTTCCCCCTCCCGTTATTCTGAAAATCCCCCTACCCCTGTGTCTGTGTTTCCCCCCACCCGCTACTCTGGAAACTCACCCTTGGCCTTCAGTCGCGAGTGAGTCACCGGCGAGGTCAGACGGGGTCACTCCGTGAGCCCCGCTGTGCACGCCGCGTGACCTTCCCGACCTTCCGTGACCTTCCTCGCCGCATCGATGACCGCGCCTGTATCGACACCCGGACTTGAGACTGAGACTAGTGCGAGTGTGAACACGCCAGGGAAATGATCACACGCAGTACTGCAAATGCTTCCCCGCCAGGGGTGGGGAAGCGGGCTTCGGAGCGCCCCTCCTCGTCGTCCCCTCCCAAACACTCTACACCTATAATGAGGCTCACAAAAGAGGCCGACCGCAGTCCCGAGCGCGAGCGCGAGCTTGCTAACGCCGACGATGCCTATAACGTCGATGATGATGAGAGTGAACCACCACTCGTCATCGACATGTCCGTCAGGAGCGAGGACCAGCAGGAGACCGCGCAGGGCAAGGACTGGACCACTATGGTTAACGGTCGCGCCGCCCGCCCCAAGTTCAAGCTGAGAAGCCTGGAGGACCAACCCAGCGCCAGCAATTACCTGGCCATCACGGCCCTCGAGGACGATAACCCGACCCTGAAGATGGAGGTGAGGCCCAATCTCTACGGAGAATACATCCTCACCCCCAAGGACGAGGAGTCTGTGGCGCTCCTGCGGCGCCTCGCTGACGAGGGCAATAGGGTGCTCCTCCTTGACCCTAGTGTGAGGAGGCACAAGGTAGTGCTGGAGCGCTACCCTGTTGACTTCCCACTCGATGCGGTGAAGGCACAACCCCATGTGGTGTCCGCCACACGGCTGCGTGGCTGGGACAACACAGCCACGAGGCAGGTGATGATTGTCCACGAGGGGCAGCCACCTGCCAAGCTGACCCTGCGTTCCTGGGGCACCTACACCTTACGCCCCTACCGGAGCGAGCCGGTGAGGTGCTACAAGTGCCAGCGATTCAACCACCTGCAAGTTAGGTGCAAGCACTCCGTCAGGTGTGGAGTGTGCAGCCTTAACCACCCGACGGAGGATTGTATTGGCCGCCACAAGGCCAAGGAGGCCACCACCGCAAAGTGTCCGAATTGCGGGAGGAAACACCACGCCTGGAACCCTCAGTGTCCTGAGAGGCTTCGCAGGATGCCTCAGCCTCGCCTGCAGCAACAGCTTCAGGCACCACGGCGGCAACACCGCCATCATGAAACAAGCGGACAACCACAGCAACAACAGCGGCAACACCGCTTCATCCCTGCTCCCCTACCAGCCAGGCCAGCCTGGGTCAAGGCCATCAAACAGCCTTCCCCCCTAGTCCCCAGGGACCCCACCCCAGGCCGCGGGTCGGGTGGTAGGGAAAGTGAAGCGCAGCTGACAGTAATCAGTGGAGGAGGCGGCTACCATCACCCCCGCCGCATTTCCCCCCCCACTGCCTAAACGGGAGACTGGGACCAGGTCCCGCCCACCACACAGGAGTCGCCCTCAAGGTCACCCGCCCAGCCAGCCACCTGCACCTGCAGTGCCTGAAGCGCCAGCGACAGCGAGAGCCGACAGACGTCGCGCTGCCTCATGCCACCGCTACGACAACATTCACGTCAGCGAGGAGACGCGTGCAATTGCTGATTGCATCATCGTCCGCATGATGCATGTTATGAGGAGGCTCCTCCACCGCCCGGAGCTCGCCCCTGCCACCGAGGAGGAAGTTGACGCCCTCCTCCTCGAGGAGATTGAATCAGCCATCAATGACGGCGGCCGTCAGTCACGACCACCACAGAGGGATCCAGGCCAGCATTCCCTCCTCCCAGCAGAGAACCATCGTCCACGCGGACCACGCTGACAACAACACCCCCCATGCGGCGCCGCCGGCGGCCGCCCCCAGGCTCAAGGTGCTGCAGTGGAATGCCCAGGGCCTCCGCCCCAAGAAACATCAGGTGCTGCAGGCCATCTTCGAGGAGGACCTTGACGTGGTTCTCCTACAGGAGACGCTCACACCTGCTGACTTTAAGTGGCGCATTGCGGGCTACAGTCCCCACTCGCTCCCTGCCACTGAGGGCACCCGTGGCTGCGTGACGCTGGTGAGGAGCGCCATCCCTCACCGCAGAATCACCGACCCGGCGCACTGTGGAGATGGCGTGGAGGCCTTGGCGGTGGAGCTGCACATGGGAGGACTCGACCTCACTGTGTACAACCTGTACAGGAGCCAGCGACACCAACTGGAGGCAGGGGAGCTGCTCACCATGGCATCGCACACTAGCCTCCTAGTGGCGGGCGATTTTAACGCCCACCACCCCATCCTGCAGTCAGTGTCGGCAACCAACCGGACGGGTCGTCACCTAGCAGTGTTGCTCGAGGAGGTCCCTCACATCCATCTCCTCAACACCGGGGAGCCCACCCACGTCCGGGGGGGCGACTGGACCTTACCTTGGTGTCGGGTGACCTGGCGGCCGGCGCATCGTGGCAGGTGCACCCTACGCTCACCAGTGACCACTACGCCACCCTCACCACCCTCATAGCGTCGCCGCCGATCCCGCCACGCCCTTTGCCGCGATGGAACATCAAGAGGGCGGACTGGGGCAAGTTTCATGCTTCCCTTGACGAGTGGTGGGTTACTTACGAGCCACCCGACGACCTGCACCAACAGGAGAGGGACCTCACGGCAGCCCTTCAGAGGGCAGCCGACGCAGCCATTCCTAAGTGCTCTCCGGGCCGCTGCCACCGTCCCGACTGGTGGTTCTACAACGAGGACGTCAGGGAGCACAACCACCGAGTCAACCTGCACAGAAAGCTGTATAAACGACAGCCCAACCCCACCAACCTGCGGCTGTTGCAGGATGTGGTGACTCGCGCTCGGCAGGTGTCTCAGCGGGCCAGGGAGGCCAAGTGGTTGGAGTGGTGCGCCTCCTTCAACCAGCACACCTCCTTCGGCCAGCTGTGGAGGAATGTCAGGACGGCTTCCGGTGCCGCCCCGCACCGACCGGCCGCCCACCCACACCCACACCGAGAGGCGGAGAGACTCATCGGCGTGTTCACCGCGCGTGGCTCCAGCGCCCAACTTCCTCCTCGCACACGCCACCTCCAGCAACAGCTTCGACAACACCGCGTCGAGGCTGTCAGGGAAGCGCGAGGGGAACCTGACGTGGCGGACCACCTCTTCACTCGCCAGGAACTGTCGTCGGCGAGGAAAAAAGGGCGCGACACAGCTGCAGGGACGGACGGCGTGACATACTCCATGCTCGCTCATGCCGGGCCTGCCGCGCTGCTCTCCACGCTCAACGCGTCTTGGCTGGCAGGCCACCTGCCACCAGCGTGGAAGGAGGCCGATATTCAGCCCATCCCCAAGCCCAGGGAGCCCACCAAGCTCAGGCCTATCTCCCTCATCAGCTGCACGGCTAAAACAGCCGAGAGAATGGTGCTCTCGCGACTGCAGTGGCGCGTGGGAGCCCTCCACCCTCACGTGTTTGGCTTCACCCGCGGCGTGGGCACAGCTGACAGCCTCCTCACCCTGCTGACTCAGGCCAACAACTGCCCCACAGTCACAGTCTTCCTCGACCTTGAGAAAGCGTTCGAGCTGGCCAGTCCTCACGCTATTCTCGCCACCCTCGCGAGGAAGGGGATCCGGGGAAGACTGCTCGCCTGGCTCGAGGACTACCTCCAGCACCGTCGGGCCAGAGTCAAGTTCCAGGGCCTCAAATCACGCTACAAGGAACTGGAGAACGGGACGCCCCAGGGCGGCATCCTCAGCCCGTTCCTGTTCAACCTGCTGATGGAGGAGCTGGTCGCCCTGCCCTTCCAGGCTGGCACCATCCTGCTCAGCTAAGCCGCGACCTGGCCCTCGTTGTCACCGGGCGGGGTGACAGGCTTTGCAAGACGCAGCGCGCTCTCGACCTCATCACCGCCAAGTGCGAGGAGCTGGGCCTCAAGATCTCGACGCAGAAGTCCCGGGCCATGACTATCAAGGCAGCCAACCCAGTCTGTCAGCTGCGCGTCCAGGGCATCGGCCTGGCCTGGACGGACTCCTACCTGTACCTCGGGGTGTGGCTCGACAGGCGGCTGTCGTTCACGGCGCAGCTTGACTACCTGAGGGAAAGGACGCAGGCCAGGCTGAACGTGATGCGGGCCATGACGCGGCTTAACGCCGGCGCCACCTTCTCTGTCCTCCGCCTGTACTATGTGCAGGCTGTGCGCTCCCTGGTGGATTATTGCGCCCCTGTCATCATCGCGCTCTCCCCCAATCAGCAGGAGCGGCTCGAGGTGCTCCAGAACAACGCCATGAGGACCATGCTGGGGGCTCCGAGATGGTCCAGCGCCTGCGTAATGCAGAGCGAGACCAGATTGGTGCCCCTCGCCACCAGGGTGCAGTGCATCATGGCCTGTCGCGTGGCCAGAGTATTCCGCCGCGACGTGGATGGCGTGGCGCAGAGGAGACTCCGGCTGGCCATGACGCAGGGCATCGAGTGCCTGCGCGGCAACACGTGGCTCATCAACACCTCTCTAGCCACCCACAGCCTCATTCACGCGGGGATCACCGGGCCGTGGCAGGAGGCCGATGTCCCCGCCCCAACCTACAATGCTCCGCCCCCGTGGGGGCCCCCCGCCGCAGAGTTCACCGCCACGCAGTTGCCTGCCTGTAAAGCCATGTGCACCACCCGGGAGCTGCGGCAGCACGCGCTGATGGCCATGGCCCAGGTCGCCGAGCGGGACAGCCGTGTATACTTCACTGACGGCTCGGTCGACCCGGATAGTGGCAGAACAGGTGCCGCGTTCGTCACCACGGGTGGGACAGAGCTGTCTTGGCGGACGTCTAACAACTGCTCCACACTCCAGACTGAGCTGGTGGCCATCCAGCACGCCCTCGAACATGCCCTGCACCGCCGGGAGGCAACTGTGGTAATACACACCGACTCCTGGACGGGGCTGCAGGCCCTCCAACAGCCGCATCCCAAGGACAACGTGAGGCTCATCACCACCATCCTAGGCAGCGTACAGAGCCTTGTCGCGCAGGGAAGGCGTGTCAGGCTCAACTGGATCCCCAGCCACGTAGGGGTCCGGGTAACGAGGCGGCGGACGCGGCCGCCCAAGCGAGCCGCCAGCGGCCCCAGCGTCACCATGCACGTGCCTCCCAGCCTACAGCAGCTCAAGGCGCAGGCGAGACGGGCCGCAGCGCACTGCGCTCACCAGACACACCGAGAGCTGGAGGCCAGGAAGAGGCAGGCGGCCTGGTACGCTGCAGCCACCGACTACCACCCACTGGACGCCACCCAGCAACAACCCAGGGCAGATGGCGCACTACTGCAGCGTGTGCGTCTGGGCTACTGCACCAGAGAGGAGCTACAGGAGGACTTCGGGGGCAAGTGTGCGACCACTGCGAGATGCACACCCGTCGCCCACTGGTGCACTACCTCCTGTCCTGCCCCGCCACCGCCCCCCTGAGGCCCGGCCCGGCCCCCGCCGCCCAGCCTGCAGGTGGGGGCTGCTGAGTGGGCGTGAAGGCAGGGCCGCCCTCATGGTCCGCCACACCCCGAGAGACGTGATGTTGGGGGTGCTGCGAGCAGCGCCCCCTCCCCGCTGATACATCACGTACCCACACCCTGTCGCGCCCGGCAGGGTGACCAAGTGACGTAGGTGACTCACCGTCACCACGTCTCCACGCGACCCTCCCGTAGCCTGACGGGATACCCTCCTCACTGGCGGGCTGATGCCCGCTTTGTACTTCTTTGCTCCTGCATATGCATTTCTGTACATACTTGTATTGTGTGTGTGTGTCCTGTATGCTTAGTTGTACAATAAACCTTTACAAATCAAATCAATAAATCATGAAATAGGTAGATCACAGAAGAGTAGAAAGTGTAAAAAATGAAATCAATAGTTAATTTGACCACTGTTTGCCATGTCAACAACTCACGGGCAGCTCCTCCATGAGTTGCATTGATTGTATACGACTTTATTTTTATTATGTTTTGATGTAATTTTTTGTTTGTTCATTTACTATGTTATTTTTACTGTATATACAGTCAATAAAAATACATACGTTTCATCGTATGACCAGTGACGCAGGTGACTCATCGTCACCTCGCCTCCACGCGACCCTCCCGTAGCTTGACGGGATACTCTCCTCACCGGCGGGCTGATGCCCGCTTTGTACTTTTTGCTGCTGCATTATGTGTATTTCTGTACATGCTTATACTGTATATATATATATGCTGTATGTTATAATTGTACAATAAACCTTTACAAATCAAAATCATGAATAGTTCATCATCACTTCATCATGCATCAGCGCAGCAGACCAGCACAGCAAATCATCAGAGCGACATCACAACATCCACGGACAGCAAGTCAACAACAACAATCAACCAATCAACACCATCACCACGCAGCACCATATTGAAGAGCCATGGAGGGACACAACATCAGCGCCTTGGAAAACGCATTCCAGCCTCCAGCCTCTAGCCCAGAAACACCTCTCCTCACTCTGAGCTGAGGCTCGCTCCTAAGCTGACGTGTGTGCTGCTAGGGATAGCGTGTACCGGGGACCTCCTTGCAGTGAGATCCCGCCCGCTTCACCCGCAACCTTTATTGTGATGTCACTGGTCACTGTTTTCGACACAGCCACCACCACCTCGTGGCATTAAACAGAGTTTATTGAGACTGACTTTTTTTGGCTGCATACGATTTGGCCCCTAAAGAGGGCGATTCATACTCCAGTACGGGATCGGATTGGAAGTTACCCCCCTTTCCTGCGGAGTTTTGGATCGTTCTTTTTTAGGACGCCGAGGGTTTGAGCAGGCTTTTTCTCTTACTTAATTTTTTCCTCTACCTCTGGTGAAGACCTCTCGGACCTGAAAAGCCGTGTCGGTCGGAACCCTCGTGAGGCGCACCCGGTAGTGCGTGTTTGTTGTTTTGGGGGTCGGG
>JACEEZ010008159.1:124514-141357 GCA_016584305.1 Chionoecetes opilio
AATTGTGAGGAAAATATGAATTCCCCGCGTAGGAGTAAACATTATTGGAACGTACACGTGTATAGCTCCAGCCGTCTTGATAAGGGTTTTTCGATCAAGACAGCATTCGCGCCTTAGACCCTACACGATTAAGGTGTAGTACACTCTTGATTATACACTTAAGGTGTAGTCACGCTCATCATGTTACTATGATTGAGCCAGCATAACCGATCAATCGGTTAAACCAAGGACGAAGTGGTAAAAACACCACAACAGTACGTGCCGTGCCAGGAACTGTGGAAAGTTACCCTCGGCCTGTAGCGGCTTCCCCCCTACATACCGCTAGGAGGGGAGTTTGTAGCAGTCCCTCCTACAAACTACATTTCTGTCTTACACCAGCTTCACAAGAGAAAACGTGTGGTTGTAGCCGCACACTATTATAACTTATTTTTATTAATGTTCAGTATTCATATATACTTTCATAACTCTGTATTTTATGTTTGCTTCTGATACATGTATTTAACCAACAAATAACTCTTCAATCTCAACATACACCCTTTACTCAACGCGCACACCATTAGCGCGTTGAGCATAAACTAATGTAAGATTTATTGTTAAATTTGTTTTTTTATATATATCTTATTGTTTTTTTTAATTAAAATTCAGGGAGCACAACCACCGAGTCAACCTGCACAGAAAGCTGTATAAACGACAGCCCAACCCCACCAACCTGCGGCTGTTGCAGGATGTGGTGACTCGCGCTCGGCAGGTGTCTCAGCGGGCCAGGGAGGCCAAGTGGTTGGAGTGGTGCGCCTCCTTCAACCAGCACACCTCCCTCGGCCAGCTGTGGAGGAATGTCAGGACGGCTTCCGGTGCCGCCCCGCACCGACCGGCCGCCCACCCACACCCACACCGAGAGGCGGAGAGACTCATCGGCGTGTTTACCGCGCGTGGCTCCAGCGCCCAACTTCCTCCTCGCACACGCCACCTCCAGCAACAGCTTCGACAACACCGCGTCGAGGCTGTCAGGGAAGCGCGAGGGGAACCTGACGTGGCGGACCACCTCTTCACTCGCCAGGAACTGTCGTCGGCGAGGAAAAAAGGGCGCGACACAGCTGCAGGGACGGACGGCGTGACATACTCCATGCTCGCTCATGCCGGGCCTGCCGGGGACGCCGCGCTGCTCGCCACGCTCAACGCGTCTTGGCTGGCAGGCCACCTGCCACCAGCGTGGAAGGAGGCCGATATTCAGCCCATCCCCAAGCCCAGGGAGCCCACCAAGCTCAGGCCTATCTCCCTCATCAGCTGCACGGCTAAAACAGCCGAGAGAATGGTGCTCTCGCGACTGCAGTGGCGCGTGGGAGCCCTCCACCCTCACGTGTTTGGCTTCACCCGCGGCGTGGCACAGCTGACAGCCTCCTCACCCTGCTGACTCAGGCCAACAACTGCCCCACAGTCACAGTCTTCCTCGACCTGAGAAAGCGTTCGAGCTGGCCAGTCCTCACGCTATTCTCGCCACCCTCGCGAGGAAGGGGATCCGGGGAAGACTGCTCGCCTGGCTCGAGGACTACCTCCAGCACCGTCGGGCCAGAGTCAAGTTCCAGGGCCTCAAATCACGCTACAAGGAACTGGGGAACGGGACGCCCCAGGGCGGCATCCTCAGCCCGTTCCTGTTCAAAACTGCTGATGGAAGAGCTAGTCGCCCTGCCCTTCCAGGCTGGCACCGTCCTGCTCAGCTACGCCGACGACCTGGCCCTCGTTGTCACCGGGCGGGGTGACAGGCTTTGCAAGACGCAGCGCGCTCTCGACCTCATCACCGCCAAGTGCGAGGAGCTGGGCCTCAAGATCTCGGCGCAGAAGTCCCGGGCCATGACTATCAAGGCAGCCAACCCAGTCTGTCAGCTGCGCGTCCAGGCATCGGCCTGGCCTGGACGGACTCCTACTGTACCTCGGGGTGTGGCTCGACAGGCGGCTGTCGTTCACGGCGCAGCTTGACTACCTGAGGGAAAGGACGCAGGCCAGGCTGAACGTGATGCGGGCCATGACGCGGCTTAACGCCGGCGCCACCTTCTCTGTCCTCCGCCTGTACTATGTGCAGGCTGTGCGCTCCATGGTGGATTATTGCGCCCTGTCATCATCGCGCTCTCCCCCAATCAGCAGGAGCGGCTCGAGGTGCTCCAGAACAACGCCATGAGGACCATGCTGGGGGCTCCGAGATGGTCCAGCGCCTGCGTAATGCAGAGCGAGACCAGCTTGGTGCCCCTCGCCACCAGGGTGCAGGCATCATGGCCTGTCGCGTGGCCAGAGTATTCCGCCGCGACGTGGAGGGCGTGGCGCAGAGGAGACTCCGGCTGGCCATGACGCAGGGCATCGAGTGCCTGCGCGGCAACACGTGGCTCATCAACACCTCGCTAGCACCCACAGCCTCATTCACGCGGGGATCACCGGGCCGTGGCGGGAGGCCGATGTCCCCGCCCCCACCTACAATGCTCCGCCCCCGTGGGGGCCCCCCGCCGCAGAGTTCACCGCCACGCAGTTGCCTGCCTGTAAAGCCATGTGCACCACCCGGGAGCTGCGGCAACACGCGCTGATGGCCATGGCCCAGGTCGCCGAGCGGGACAGCCGTGTATACTTCACTGACGGCTCGGTCGACCCGGATAGTGGCAGAAACAGGTGCCGCGTTCGTCACCACGGGTGGGACAGAGCTGTCTTGGCGGACGTCTAACAACTGCTCCACACTCCAGACTGAGCTGGTGGCATCCAGCACGCCCTCGAACATGCCCTGCACCGCCGGGAGGCAACTGTGGTAATACACACCGACTCCTGGACGGGGCTGCAGGCCCTCCAACAGCCGCATCCCAAGGACAACGTGAGGTCATCACCACCATCCTAGGCAGCCTACAGAGCCTTGTCGCGCAGGGAAGGCGTGTCAGGCTCAACTGGATCCCCAGCCACGTAGGGGTCCGAAGGTAACGAGGCGGCGGACGCGGCGCCCAAGCGAGCCGCCAGCGGCCCAGCGTCACCATGCACGTGCCTCCCAGCCTACAGCAGCTCAAGGCGCAGGCGAGACGGGCCGCCAGCGCACTGCGCTCACCAGACACACCGAGAGCTGGAGGCCAGGAAGAGGCAGGCGGCCTGGTACGCTGCAGCCACCGACTACCACTCACTGGACGCCACCCAGCAACAACCCAGGGCAGATGGCGCACTACTGCAGCGTGTGCGTCTGGGCTACTGCACCAGAGAGGAGCTACAGGAGGACTTCGAGGGGCAAGTGTGCGACCACTGCGAGATGCACACCCGTCGCCCACTGGTGCACTACCTCCTGTCCTGCCCGCACCGCCCCCCTGAGGCCCGGCCCGGCCCCCGCCGCCCAGCCTGCAGGTGGGGGGCTGCTGAGTGGGCGTGAAGGCAGGGCCGCCCTCATGGTCCGCCACACCCCGAGAGAGACGTGATGTTGGGGGTGCTGCGAGCAGCGCCCCCTCCCCGCTGATACATCACGTACCCACACCCTGTCGCGCCGGCAGGGTGACCAAGTGACGTAGGTGACTCACCGTCACCACGTCTCCACGCGACCCTCCCGTAGCCTGACGGATACCCTCCTCACTGGCGGGCTGATGCCCGCCTTTGTACTTCTTGCTCCTGCATATGCATTTCTGTACATACTTGTATTGTGTGTGTGTCCTGTATGCTTAGTTGTACAATTAAACCTTTACAAATCAAATTAATAAAATGAACCTTCTCACTGGAAACGAGTTTCTCTCCTCAGTGTGACCAACTAGCTATCAACACACCCAACGGTTATAGGCCTACGCCATTCGTGCACCTATCACAATAACCAGCGCCCTACAGCGACTACCACCACTCCCCTCAAATAATAATCAGCCTTCAAATCATCAACCCATCTACCACTGCTGAGTATACCTTAGTTAGCGTCTAAATAGGGTATCATTGCAGTCTAGGTAGTTCTTGCGTTAATAGCAAGGTGAGTTCACATCAATTATTACTATAATTTCAACAGGTATCAACTGTACACGAGAGCCCGGGTCACCATACAAGCATTTAGCACAGTTATAGCCATTTCCCAGAACGCGGGGCGCCATACATACTTATACAAAAATGTGTAAGGCAATATATATATAATATATAATATATATATATATATATATATATACAGAGCTGGGCGGTTCGCAACTTTGGTCCGCACTTCCGCACTCCGCAACTTGCGGAACCGCCATTGATTGCGGACCGTTAGTTGCGGAACTCGTTGCTCAAAAAGTTGCGGACCTAGGGTTACGGACCACTCAAATTAAGGTCCGCTACCGCTAAGCTCCTGGCTGACCTCCAGGCCTGGGACAAGAAGTATGTGGCCGTCAGCGAGAAGCTCCTCCAGGGACATATTTCCCCTGGAGTTCAAGGAGGCCTGGGTGGACCTCTTCATCAAATATAACACCCCGCTCCCCAGTTCAACCGCGGTGGAGAGGCTTTTCAGCATGGGGTCAGATATCCTGAGGGCAAAGAGGTCTTCCCTGACGGCCAAGAACTTTGAAATGCTCATCTTCATGAAGGGCAACCTCAAGATGTTGAACATGAGGAAGCTGAAGAGGCAGGAGGAGGAGGAGGTGCCAGACCCGGACAATTCCAATGATCTGAAACTCGAGAAATGCCAGTGGTCGCTGGCAGTTTTAACTCAAAGGTTGGTCTACTGTGTTTTGGCACCGCGACTAATATTTTTCATAAATTAATTTCGCGATAAACATTGATGCACCGCATCTGAATACCAAAAATATAGTTCTTCTGTTGTTCTACTAATTACATGGATGACATGCATTACGATGGAACGTTCTATAATAGCAATTTAATGCAAATTACTCGCCTCGAGTAGCAAAGCTTAATATATTTTTTACATGTATATTGTGGCATGTAAAATTTGGGCGATGTTCACACTGTTTTCTAAGACAGTACTGCTGCGTCTGGCAAACGCTTGTCAAAATACAATAAGCAATGCCTTGGAAAAAACGAAGAATAAAGAATGCCGAAATCGGCTTGTTGTTGCGACAATGTAGGTTTATAATTGTGGAGGCGACGTGCCGCGGCGGGGAGTGGTGGCGGGGAGATTGTGGCGGGGAGATTGAATCAAAACATTGCCACTTCACGCGTCGACTCATTGCACTTCCAGACTTTCTATCTGATTGATACACAATAATAACAGGAAAATATGACTGCCTAGGTATAGATAACTTCTAAAACATACGTTATTGACTACATAATATCATAGAGTAGCATTTAACCTCGCCTCCTCAACTATAACCTCCTTGGTTATTTGGTTATATACAATGTTTTACAGAATCAGGCTTCTATACAATATACATATAGAAGAAAATCGTTCTTAATATTATACTTTTTGTGTTTTAAGTGCAGTAGAATAAGCCCATATTTTTCTTTCAAGTTGACCAACTTTTCACCAAATTGTGAGTTAAAACTGCCAGCGACCCCTGGCATTTTGGGTTCCAGTTCTCTCGAATTAGTGTAGCGGAGCAGTTTTTGGCCTTTTATTGGAATTTTTTGGTGTTTTGTCATTATGTAATATAAAATAATAAATATTGTCTCATTATTAAGCCATTTTTTGTTATTTATTAATATTTATTAAATTAATAGGTAGTTATTAAGTTATTGTGGACTTGTAAACAAAAAATTGGGTTGCGGACCTAGTTCCGCTACTGGTGCGGATCTTTGAAAAAGGTGCGGAGGTGCGGAACTACAGTTGCGGAACCTCAAAATGCCAAAAGTTGCGGATATGCGGAATGCGGAACCCCCGCCTAAAGGTTGCGGAGGTGCGGGGTGCGGAACCCGAAAAAAAGGTGCAGTGCCCAGCTTTGTATATATATATCTATATATCTAATATCTATATATCTATCTATATATATATATAATATATATATTATATATATATATATATATATATATATAATATATATATATATATACATATATATGTATGTATGTATGCATGTATGTATGCATGTATGTATGTATGTATGTATGTATGTATTTATGTATGTATGTATGTATGTCTTGCCTAAAATATCATTATGCAGTACACTATCAGTACAACCCGCGAATCAATATGAAATGTATAGTTTTCTTCTTATACCTGTTGCAATCTTGTACATTCCTTAATTATTTCCTGTGTATACTCATGTGCAGGGCACCACAAAGTAAAAATTGTGAAATCTTCCTTAATCTCATCACACAGGTCACATTTTATCTCCTGTAAAGCTTTTTTCTATTGTTTCATAAATTGTTGATTTTTCTACACTTGATTAATATCACCGAGCTTGGTCATACACAGCATGCATGCTGGCGCCCCAAAGTACTTCTTATTACATAACTCTCATCGAACCTCCCCGAGTTACACTTCACCCCGCTGCCGGAGCGATGGATCCACCTTGTTACCTTGACCTTTCAGGCTTCACATGTCTTGACACAATTATCGACGTTGTTATTTCGTGCTTGAAGATAACATGTAACCTTCCAAATGTGGGATGGCACGGTAATGTGCTATAAATACAAGGTGACGTGTACGTGTGTTTGTCAGGGGCGGATTTATGGTGTGCGGGGCCCTAGGCCGGTGGGAGTGCGGGGCCCTGAATGAAATGTGGGGTAAAATTCTAGAGTCCTTTCCCGCCCTTATTAGTGTTTTTTTTCTCCAGACCTTCACAGATCCCTTCAGATACCTCTAAAACGTAATTATAAAGTAGGGGAGAGATGCCCCCTTCAACCCCCCCCTCCCCCCTATACTACCCCCGCCCTGGACCCCCAAAAATAAAATTACTAACCTAAACTCACTACACCAAACCAATAACCTCCTAACGAGATCTAAGGGCGGGAAAGGACTACAATTTTAAAAGCTTAGGTTAGGTTTTAGGTTAGGTTATATTGAGGTTAGGTTAGTAATTTTTTTTTTTTTATCTCCTCCACTTTATTATTAAGTTTTAGAGGTATATGAAGGGAAAAATTTGTGAAGGTCTAGAGAAAATAAAAACCACTAAATAAGGGCGGGAAAGGACTCTAGAATTTTACCAAATGTTGGTTCAATTTCATATTAGTTTAATTGAAACTTTTTCCACCCATATTTTACATTATGTTGGTACTAATTTTGTGGCATATTATGGTTCTGTACTTTCAATGTAACAGTGTTCCAGCAAATAAAAAGGTTCCAGCATTCATATTTTCATTGAAAACATAATTTTTCCTCTGGGGTGCCGGGGCCCTTGCGGGCGCGGGGCCTAGGCCATGGGGCCCACTCGGCCCCCACCTAAATCCGCCCACTGGTGTGGTGGGGTGTGTGTGTGTATTCATCTAGTTGTATTCATACTAGTTTTCATTTTTACAGGGCCTGAGCAAACGCTTTGTATGGCCCCGTCTCAAAATCAACATTTATTTTATCATTCATCCTTAGTGCTTGGGGTTGGCCGAAGCCACCACCCCGGGAGGCGGGTCACAAAACCCCCGGGGTAACACCTGGTTACCCATTCACTGCTGGGTGGACAGGGGCTCGGGGTTTTCAGAAGGCCGCCCGTCTGTCTTTCCCCTCCGCCCGGGGATTTGAACCCGGGACTTCTCGGTTGTGAGCCGAGCTTGCTAACCCTTACATAAAAAGGAGTTCCCCCTACCTACGGAGTGTGTGTGTTGTGTTGGTTTACCCTATTTCTATATTTACCTACTGCGTTGAGTTAGGTTTGTAATGCTCAGCCTTTTTTTATGCCAAAAATTTTCATATTTATCTTTGAACTCACATGTGTGTGTGGTGTTGTGTGTGTGGTGGGGTGTGGTGTGTATTCATCTAGTTGTATTTTATCTAGTTGGGATTTTACAGGGCCAGGCAATGCTCGTGTGGGCCCCGTTCTTTCCCTATTAACATTTTTATCATTCATCCTTAGTGGGTTTGTGTTGGCCGAAGCCAGCACTCTTCGGGTTTTTGGGGAAACAACCCATCTTTTTCCGCTCCGGCCTCCGTTCTGTGTGTGTGTGTTGTGTGGTTGTGTTGTGTTTTTGTGTGGTGTGTTGTGTGTGTGTGTGTTGTGTGGTTGTTTTTTGTGTTTAAAAACTATTTGCCTATTTTACGCTAAGCTCGTAAAATTCCCGTCTTTTATACACCAAGTACTCATATTTTTAGTCGAATCGTTAGATCATAATATTACTGTCGTTTAGCTCAGAGTATTCTTATCATATCACCCGGACTCACTTCAAACTTTCTCAATTATTATGATTTTACTAATAATCCTATAGTGGTGGCTTTACATCGTATTTTAGCCGAGTCGGGTGCACGATGTAATATCATTTACTTTGTACAGCACGTATCTTCTTGTACACAAAATCAAACACATATGTGTGTCTATAGGCGGAATACAATAACCTCAATATATGAAGAATGCAGACATGTGTGGGCAGGAGAGGGTGGCTTGGCTCGCTCACCTGTCCTACTGAAAGGTAGGGAGAAGAGAGAGGGTCAGCTTGCCTTGACCAACACGGGCCAACAAACTTCCAGGTCACTTGCCACTTGGCAAGAAACACTATTGAGCGCGATTTTCGTCGGCAAGCTCTGGCCCGGTCTGGGTGCGTGGGCTAGTCCCGGGCGGCCGGGGGGCGGGTGGGGGGTTTGTTGCATGCAGTTTGAGACCGGTGTGCAATGGAACGTGGACGGTGGGGTGGGGCCGGGCTGAGCAATCGCGATGACCAGGTTGGACCATGTGGGAGAACTGCGCATGCGCACTACAGTCAGCGGGAGGCGCAGGTGAGGGGAGGGGCGTGTCTCGTGTGGGCTGCTGGCATGGTGCACATAACAATGTGCTCACGGAGGACAAAAGACGGGAAAAAAAACACATATGGACCGACCATAAACTAAAGTATCAGCGGGTAGTTGTAAAGTTTTTCAGCACAGTTAAAAGTAGTTGAGTACGGGGGGTAGGCGCGGACAAAAAGGATATTGACAAGTAGACAGTAGGGTGGGTACAGAAGGCCTTGCAAGAAGAAGGTGTGTCCGACAAGGATGGCATCGGTCAAGTGGTAGTGAAGGTATAACAAGTGTGAGCAAGATTGTGAGAGCGGCACGTGCGCGGAGGGGGGGCAGGCAAAAACTCGTTGGGACGAGTATGCGCGGCCACGAGTAAAGGTCCGGACGGTAGAGTCGACACAGTCTGGAGATGACGGGGCTACTCAGGTGAGTGTAGAGTAGAGAGCGAGTCGTGTGTGAGGGTGGGGGCGAGGCAGGGGAAGGAGGTGAGGGACAGTCTCGCTGTATTCGTTCGCGAACCATCAGGCCCACCCTAACCCGGTCCGGACGAGACTGAACCAGGTGCGCTGAACGTCACGAAAATGCGCTATATGTAAAGATATTGTCCTTGCACGTGACGTCCATCAGCCTTGTTGTGGCTGCCTACAGGCGCGGGGAGTGCGAGCTGTAGGACCAAACAACTCCACTTGCCGCCCGTGTTTTGCCAGCTTATGGTTAATTGTTTCCATACCAAATATATATGTTTTAATCAGTATAAACGATATACTGTTATCTTTCGTAATTTTTGTTCTATAAATATTATCAAATAAAAAAAAAAAAACCGTAAAACACCCTAAAAGAAAGGCCATTATGAGACTCTCAAGGAAATATGCATGAAACTTAATTGAAATTCAACTTAACTTAATATTCAGTTAAACTCTTCGCCATTTATATTTTCGAAAAAACTTTTTACATGGAGAATAGTCATAGAAAAGCGGAACTTTCATTAGCTTTCCCATTGATATATTCGTTTTCTGTAATTAACGCAGTAGCGATGTATAAATTAGCCGTTAACTAAATATACATCAGGAAATCGGGTAATTTTTGTGCCGATTGATGAGGTTATTTATATAGTTACGCTAATTTATACATGGGTTCTACATTTAATTTATCAGAAAACAAAATAATATTCAATGGAAAGCTAATGAAATTCCGCTTCTATTGATATTCTCCATAATAAACAGTTTTCTCGACAAAATATTAAATGGAGCTGGCGCTTGGTGAATATTAAAGTTTCACTGCATATTTCTTGAGAGTCTCAGAATGGACCTGTCTTTAGTGTGTTTTACGATTTGTTTATTTGCTACTATTATTGAGAACAACTTTACCGAGACAACAGTATATCTTTTATATACTGATAACATATATTGTGGTCAGGGGAAAAGTACCATAGCTGGGGTGCAAAACACGGCGGCAAGTGGAGGTTTGTTTGGTCCATCAGCTAGTCCAAACGGGCGGCTTTAGCTTTGAAGGACGGCGGCATTTTGGCTTGAAGACGTTAGTCGTGTGACGTCATTGCAAGACACCTATTATGAGTCATAGTCCCAGCGCGCCGAGCCGACTATATAATGGATGAAGACGAGGAGAGTTTCATCCCTCCACAGCAAATGAAACGCATTTACTTCCACTGGCCCCCCTCTCTATAATAGACTACCTTAGTGAGCTCGATTGTTCATCTGGGCAGACATTCAGTAAAGAGTTAAAGGGCACGTGTTTAGCTTACTAAACTTCTCATTTGTACAACCCGGAAGTCGCGGGGATTCTGGTACGAGATATGGCATGGCGGCTAACGTTGTCCCCCCTATGGGTTGATCTTTTTCCGCTTGATAATCTCTCTATTCGTTAACTGTCTTACCCTGCCATCTTTGGGGAACAACCACGCCCGGGAGGTGGGTCACAAACCCTGGCTAAGCACCCGTATACCCATCACGGCTGGATGGACAAGGGCTGGGGTTTTATTAAGGACAAGGGGCCATTATACCTTCAGTCTGATGCGTGGCGGTTGGTGCGCCAGTCTTACCCGCCGGGGTGGTGAGGCGAGGTGGTCTCGTTCAGGGTCTCGGTGAGGTGCCGCCCGTTCCGACACTCGCGCTCAAGTCACCCCATAATAGAACTCACCAGGGGGATGGATAGGTTTAGGCCTAATTTCATTTGTAATACTTGCCCTGTTTCAGTTCTTGAGTCAAAAACATCATATATACTCAATTTATGAGTAATTTTTATGTATATTTGCCTTGGCTCTACGCCACCCCTACCGTGTTCGCTTTGTTTTTTGACAAGCTTTACGTCATTTAGTAACGTCTGCCAGAACATGGCCACAACAAAAGTTTGACCCAGAACGAAGCTGTTGGAATCGCTAGGTCGTGCAAGACCGGAAGTAACCTCTCTGATGTAGCCCCTGGTGGCCGTCTGGGAACTACATGCGAGGCTGAATGTCGGTCTCGGGGTGTCGGGCTCGCTTATTTTCTATTATTCCCTACCAACCACTACAATTAAGTGTTTGTCATGGTCAACATAGGCTTATGCAAAAGGAATATACTGAAAAAAATTTTACATTATTCATGGCGCTACCTATCATGAGGATTGTTGCAAAATAGAAGCATTCGATCAGCAGTGTCCTTACAAACATTCACTAATACTGTACAAAGGAATGCTTCAGGCGGGTGCATGGGTTTAATATTTACCTCATGTATGAAGGACGGGTGCTGGGTTATATTACCAGTCCTGTATGCAAAGAGAAGGTAAATATTAAACGCCCAGTGCACCCAGCCTTGAAGCAGTCTTCTTTGCAGCATTTATAGTGTTGTAGGACACCTTGACGAATGCTTCTATCTTTGCCAACAATCCTCATTATAAAGCAATTGAAGAATAGTAAACTCGTATATTTCCATTTTGCATAAGCCTATGTTGACTCCATGACAACACTTAATTGTAGCTGGTTTGGTAGGGAATAATAGAAAATAAGTCGAGCCCAGACACCCCGAGACCCGACATTCTAGCTCCGCGTGTAGTTCCCGACGCCACCAGATGACAGATTCGTGAGCTCACTAAGTTAGTCATTGTCCGCATTATTCCTATAGCCGAGTAAGCAATTTCTCAACCATCAGCAAGTTTTTTTTTTTTTCTCTCTCTCTTCTCTCTCTCCTCTCTCGTCTCTCTCTCTCTCTCTCTCTCGTCTACTCTCTCTGTCCTCTCTCTCTCTCTCGATCTTTCATCCTCCTCTCTCTCCTCCTCTCTCTCGTCTCTCTCTCTCTCTCTCTCTCTCTCTCTCTCTCTCTCTCTCCTCTTCTCTCGTCTGTCCAATCGGTCTCTCTCTCTCTCTCTCTCTCGCACCATCATCGCCATCACACATGCACTCGTAAACAGTATGATACAGCATAGAGCGCAATTAAGTTGTCATGTAGAACATAGGGAGCTACCAAAGGCCGAAGGCCTCAACAATGCAGGTAGGTTCCTTCAACACATATACTTACCTACAATCCACGTTCTATACCCCTCCATGAAAAATATCTAGCCTTGTTTTAAAACTCTCTATTGCAATAACGAATCTAAGGACGATTCATGTACAATGTTATTTACGGTTAATTGTTGTTGGTCACTGTAACGTTACAGTAGACAGTCCCGATTTTTTCATATGTATTATCTGTCTTTTTAGCACAGGAAATTTGCCGGCCAAACCAGCACTGACACCCTCACCAGCTATGGGTATATATGGATCCGTCTCAGCTTTCCTCAGGAAGACATTTGTTGGCGATGAAGCCAGTAAGGATAATTAAGGATAATTAATTTCCTTATAATTTAATAGGCATTTTTTATTTATTCCTATATATGCCTGTAGCAGTGACCTCCAGGTCTGAAATGGTAGGTCTTGGAGTTCACGTTGAGGGCTATATGATAGGTTGGGCCCTCGACCGTGCATCATGGTGCGTAGGCAAGATTTTTACTTTCTTATGTGTAAGCGCCCTGTGATTATGGCTCGTGCTGCTCGCCTGTTCCTCCGATGCAACCTCTCCGTCGAAGTAGAGTTACTGGGCAGCATGTGGGTGTTTCCTAATTATTAGGCCACTGCGACGATGACAGAAAGATTTTCCCCCTTTCCGGCCGAGCGAAAGAATCTATCGTGAACATTGTCGTTCAATATGTTTGATTTACGATACTTTGTGTCCATGATTTACTATTGTTCCTTTTCAAGCGCATTGCATTTCATTTGAGCGGGGCAACCCACTAAGTATTGAGGAGTCGTGGGAGAGGAGTAAAGACCCCGCTCGGCCCTACCCTGGCCCCACAGCGGCGCTGCAAACCTTTCGTTCCCCCGACATATTCTTGGAGCTTTTATTTATGCGGGGCATGATGACTACTCACTCAATCGTGGGCTTTGACGGAGGCGGTGTCCAAGGCCGCCGCGGGACCTGGAGTGAAGGCGGTGGAGTATTTGAAGTTATTTCGGGTGATGGGTCGCCCTAGTTGGTGTACGGAGTACGGAACGGCTGCCAAAGTTCAGGAACCAAATTCCTTTAATTGTCCAGGTGCGTCGTAAGGTGTGCTTCCCCTCCCCGCTCCCCCCACAAAATGACGCGGGGATGACCGCGTATACTACACACCTCTTCATCATGACACACACGATGACGCAAATACACGCCAAGAGTCTTGAGGCCCTGCTATTATAAGATAATTACATGGTTATTACGTTAAGAACAAATGACATAATGACGGAAGTGGTTACTGGACTTGTATTGACCGGCATAGGGAAGGTAACCCGGCAACCCTCTCCCCTTGCTCCATCACCCTCTTGTCCCTTCCTCCCTGTAACCGTTCATTAAATACTGCCTGATACTATGGGTATGGCCTACGGGAACCTTTTTTCTTTTTCTTTGCTAGTATTTACGTCATCTACGTAAAACACCGAACACCGACCTAAATATATTCAACCAAGAGGACGGGGAAGGAGTATTCTCCTTAACGTGGTCCCGTGTACGAGCTGCATGTCGCCCACAGACTCAGTTGGCACCGTATAATGCCACGGGTGCCCAGTGTGATGGGGCACGTTACTTCGCACGTGGACATAGGGCACGTTGCTTCCCACGTGAGCATAGGGCACGGTACTTCTCACGTGAACATAGGGCATGCACGGTACTTCCCACGTGGACATAGGGCATGCACGGTACTTCCCACGCGGACATAGGGCACGGTACTTCTCACGTATTACATTGGACACGGTACTTCCCACGTGGACATGAGTAGATGCCCGCTAATAAACTTAAATTACATGTGGGGGGTGGTTCTTCCGCCTAATGATATAATGCTAACTGATATAGCATAGACAGAAAACTGACCACTAGATATAGACATAGTAGTGGTCCCAGTTACTTGGCATCAACCTCCCGTCGCCGTGTTGTCCTCGCCCCATTTAGCATCGACGAGTGTTGGATCGAGCCGGCTGTGATACCCTGACACAGATAAGAAAAAAACTATCCACAGGAAATAAGTTCATGGTGGAATTATAAGAGATGAATGTCATGTAACCATTTGTTGTGTAAAGTGATGGGGGATCGAGAATATAAAGAGGTGGTACAAGTTAACTTTGTTACACATGCCCAGGTACTCGCTCACACTTAGCCTTATGAACCTTTCTTTAGCTCCTGTTTGGTGATTGTAGTTCTCCTGGAAGCCAGTGTATGGCGCACCTGGCAAACTGACTGTAGGTTATAGGGTTTTTGTAACCCTCTTGCTTGCCAGAAGATAGATATGCGTCGCATGCAGAATACCTTAAAGGTTCAACTTATTAAATTAGGCAAGGAAAGCAGTTCATAGCAAAATATTATTGTCTTAGATATATGTATGGCGTTTTTCTAGTCAATAATGAGTTATCTGTTTAATCGGATATTTCCCCAAGTGTCTGGTTCTCCCTCACTTCAGTATACAAGTATGGCTGTTGTGTTTGAGGCGACAGCTCAGAAACGAAAGTGGCTTATTCTCTCTTTCTTTCCTTCCTCGTGGTTTTCGTGACCAGCCCGCTCATCAGTCCTCCTCTAAACATTACTGAAACACACGCCATCGCCTCATGAAGAAGAGGAATTATCGCACTCTTATAAACTATTCATGGCTATGGATTACTTTGTCCTCACTCCCATGTTTGGCCATCCTGTAGATATTTCCTCTCGCCCTCCTCCTCTCTAAGTCATTTCCTCTGTAAAGATAGCTCACAAGGGGATATGTATGTTATAGTCATTTATATGCCCACATGGTTATACATATAGACTCGTACACATATGATTAAAGCAAAGATAATCATCTTTAGAAATAAGAAAAAAAGGATGGAATTTATTTATTGAACGTGTTTATTTTCGGTAATTGTTGTCATTCTTGTACTTAATATGTCCCACTCGACTCCCCATGTCACTTATGTCCTCTCTTTTCCAAGCCAATGATTTACATAAATGCTTTTATTTTATAGAGTTTTTACTTTATGAAAGAAGGAAGGTGGAGTGACTTTAAAATCGATTCATATTCCTCATCTATAGTACCAGTCGTAACAGGCATTAGAAAAACCAACACTTAATTCTACCCAAGAACAGACAGACTGGCGATGATAAGTTGAGTTGTGTGCGTCCCTGCAATAGACATTAAATGAAAATGCAAGAAATAAAATACTATACAAAGCTAACAACATGAAAACGTGAGGCTAAACATAAAGGATCCGTGCCATGATAGTGCCCGTCGAAGATTTGTGAGGAGTGCCGGGATGCGTGATTTTGGGGAATAGTCTGGAGATAACGTGACATGACTTCATGGTCTGCCTTGCACTCGGTATAGTACAGCCGCAAAAACTTATATGGACAAAATGAATGAATAATGAAAAACGATGAATGAATTTATGTATGAATGAAAAGGAAAAGTAAAACGAGAGATTGATTAATGATAAAAGAAGTCTATATAGTTAATGCTATATACATATAGGCTCAAACGCAAAAAATATAAATGCATATATAAAAATGTCAAATCTGAAGCAAATCCAGCATATGCTCGAAAAATTGAGGGAATGAAAGAATAATAAAAAATTTAATGAATATGTAGATAAAACCACGCTTTATAATTATATATCTCCAGCATCTGAGACGGAAAAAGTTAGCCGTAGGGAAACAAACTGCAGAGATTTAACGTATTTATGTAAGGTTAACGCTATAACTTTGCTGACAGGGGTGTGAAGGAGTGGAATAACATTGCTCAGTATAGTGCTGTGTATGCTGAGTAATGCTGCCATTGTTATGCTTACTCGTCGCTTAGCAGTTTACATGTATTTTCGTATACATAGTGAAGGATTATAGACTTGGCTGACTGAAGAGCCAGTGAAGAGTGACGTCGCATCACCTGCAGTACTTATGATATCATTCCTCGACAGAATCCTCGTAGTCCCCGGGAGCTTAGTGAAATGATGGGGACATGCCGGATAAAGCACCAAAATTTTTTCAGGCCTCTAAGGCTCCTAGCTATGATTTTAGGGGGAGACAAATGTCCCATCACTCAGATGGCTATAAGGAATAGTCCGGCGCTTAGTGAAATGTGGGGAATGCCGGTAAAAGCCAAATTTTTTCAGGCACTCTACAGGCTCCTAGCTATGATTTAGAGGGGAACAAAAGATCCCATCACTCAATGGCTAAAGGAACGCTTCTTTATTATTTTGAATTTCCGCAGTGAAATTAGGGTAATGGGTTTTTTTTAAAGATGTCATAAGGATAATGTTATTGGGTCAAGTTATCTTATTATATTATTTAATACCCAGACAAATTTCCAATATGATGTCAAAAACATAATCAATTTTATTCGACTTTAAACTCCCCTGCGGACATCGCGAATGCCCTGTGTTTTTACAGACAGAATTAAAACAACTCCTTGCAATTCAAAATGACAGTGTTATCTCTGCGGTGCATTATGAAAATAAGTATTCTTAAGCTCATTATACAAAAATCATGTTCTTCCCGTACACTGCGGAATGCCAGTCTTTGTTAAGCACCAGTCACATGCAGGTTTTAA